>CM021739.1:7395462-7487604 GCA_011075105.1 Heteronetta atricapilla | reverse complement strand
CGCGGGGGCGCCGCCGGGTCCCACAGCGCACGGCCGGCACCCGCTGCGCTGCCGCTTGTCCGCGCGGTCCCCGCAGCGCCGCGGCCACGTCGCCCTCCCGCTGCCCTCCTCTGCCCGCGGGTAGCGCCCCCCGAGCCGCAGAGAGGCGGCGCGAACCGGGCCGGGCGCGGCCGGTGTCCCCTGACGAGAAGTCGTTGACGGGGCGGCTCTGCCCGCCGTGGCAAAGCGGGCGGGCGGGCCCGAGGGTGCTGGACGAGGGGGCCGAAATTCCTGCTGCCCCGCCGACGGGCACGGCCGGCGGCAGGGCCGAGCCCCGCAGAGCCGGGGCCACCTGCGCCTGGCCCCGGGCAGCCCTCGGGGCCCTGCTCTGCCTTGCCCTGCCCCGGGACCCGCCCGCAGCCCGGCCCCGTCTCCCCGCTGGTCCGAGAGCACCCTGGGGAGCCCCTGGCACGGCCTCGGTGGCTCTGGCCGCCGGCTCCCGGCCCCCAGCCCCGCTTCTGGCTTTCAGGAGTGGTGATGGCAGCGCAGCGCTTTTCCCCGCCCCGCCGACTTAGCGTCCCGCATCGGTTTTCGTGACCACAGCCAAGCCCGGAGGGACGGCGGCTCTCCAGCGGCGCGCCCGGTGCAGCCGGCGGCTCCCGACGGGGCGCGCAGGAGCTTTGTCCGCTCCCGCAGCCCCGGCCGGGAGAGGCCGCTCGGGGTGAAGGCAGCCCACAGCGCCCGAGCCTATTTTAACAGAGCAGCGCAGCAGCCCTTCGCGGGCGCTGTTACAGTCTCGGTTAAGACACCTTTGCGCATCTTCGCCTGCGGCCGTGTAGGCTGATGGCTTGCCTCACGGCGGCCGAGAAACGTGTACCCAAAACAACGAACTCCGTGCGTGTGCCCATGGCAGCGAGGCGCGCAGAGCCGGGACGGGCGCACGAAGCCCCCTCGGCAACCCCGGGCAGAGCCCGAGCGGCCGGGAGGAGGCCGGGATGAGGCCGGGAGGAAGCCGGGATGAGGCCGGGATGAGGCCGGGATGAGGCCGGGATGAGGCCGGGATGAGGCCGCCCTCCTCGGCTCTCTGCCCGGCCCCCGGCGGCGAGCCCCGCTCAGGGCAGCCGGGGCCAGCTGTGCCGAGCCGTGCCGGGCCGGGCCGTGCCGGGCCCGCCGAGCTCCCCAGGGCCGGGCCGAGCTCCCCGCTGCCGGCCACCCAGGCTGCTCTCGGCGGCCTCCTCGCAGGCATTTCCGCGCCGAGGGCCGGGGCAGGTGCAACAGCACGGCCGCGTGTGTCATCACCTCCTCCAAGCGGCTCCGACCTCCCTCCGCGCTCCCAAACCGGGGGCGCAGCTCCTCTGCAGGGCCCGCTCGCTTACACAGGACATTTGACATTCAAGGGACTTTTTTTTTTTTTTCCCTCTCTTTTATTTTTTTCCCCTTTCGACAGCCCCACGGAGGGGCATGCCGGATGAACGGGAGCTCGGCGCCAGGCGATGCCGTCGGGCCCCCCCGGGCCGCCCCGCCGCTCGCTGACCCGGCTGGAGCCCCGCCGCAGCAGCGCCGCTAGAGCCCGGCCCGGAGTGGGTTTTGCTGCGGCTGAGCGGGGCGCTGGGGTCTCCCCGGCCCCCACGGCAATGTGGCAGCGGGAGCACTGCAAGCAGCAGGGGGGCGGGGGGCGCCGGCCCGGTGATGGGGTCCCCGCGGGCTGCCCGCCGGTAACGGTGCCGGAAACGGTGCCGGGGCGCCCGCACAGCCGGGCTAACGGAGTGCAAGAGGCGGCGGCGGAGCTGCCCTCGGGGCATGGGGAGGACGAGGGGGGGCGAGCGGCGGAGCGGGGGCCACGGCGCCCGGTGCCCGCCCCGCTGCAGCGAGGGGCAGAGTCCAGCGGGGGTCCCTACGGGGCAGCGGGAACAGGGCTCCCGCTGCCTTCCCACGGGGGCCGAGCAGCCCCTTCCCGGTGCAGCACGGCGGGGACGGCGGCGGACAGAGCGCGGCACAGCCCCGGCCGCGCACCGCTGTTAAGACGGCCCCCGAGGGGGGCTGCGCGCCGGGGCTTCGCCCTCCTCCTCCGGTCCGGAGCCGGGCCGGGCCCCCCCTTCCCGATCGGCCCCTCCGCTGTGCCCCCAGAGCCGGTGCCGAGTCCGGAGCGAGGCACGGGAGGCGGCGGGGAGCGCGGCGAGAGCCCCGCGGCCCGGCCACCCCTGCCCCTGCCCCAGCCCCGCCGCGGCGGGCGGGCACAGGGCAGCACGGCGGGGGCAGCGGGCCCGGCGCCCCACGGCTGGCCCCGGCAGCCCGGGGAGACCCCACAGCAGCCCCTCCCCGCGATTCTACTCACCCGGTGCGGGCAGCGGAGCCGATCGCTACCTGGAATGTTTGAGGTTGGTTGGGTCGGAAACGTGGCAGACTTTGTGACCCGAACGGTTTCTTTCTTTTCTATTTTTTTTTTTTTTTTTCCCTCCTGGAGAGCAAACGAGCCTCCGGCGGGGAACTCCCCCGAGCGGGTCCCGGGGCAGGGCCCCTCCTGCCGCCCGCTGGGCTCCGTTTCCGCGCAGAGCCGAGTCCCAGCCCCGAACCCCGGGCCCCTTTCGGCACCGACACGGCGGCAGTAGCGGGGCTCGTCCGGGCTCACCGGGCTCCCGTGGCGGGGCACGGCCGCGGGTGGGCCCGAGCCCCGAGCCCCGGGAGCCGGCCGCTTCCTCGGCGCGGCTGCTGCCGGAGCATCCGGGAAGGGGAGTTACCGTGACACCGTCGCAAGCATTTCTGCCTTCTTCCCTTTCCCTTTTTTTCTTTTCCCCTTGTTCTTCTCCCAAAGCCTTTAAGATCGCCGACTCTTTATTCCCGCACCAACCGTGTAAAACAAGGGCACGGCGCCTCCCGCTCCCGCACCCGGCGCTGCGGAGCGCGGCCACGGGAGCGCAGCGGGACGCGCCCCGCTCCGCCGCTGCCCGCTCGGCCCCGGCCCTGCGAGCCCCGGCGGCGGCACCTGGCCCAGGGGCCGGATCCCTGCCGGGGGACGCGGTTTCCTTGGCGGAGCCGTTGTGCCCCTGCACGGGGAAGCGCCGGCCGGCCGCAGCTTTCGTTCGGAGCCCGGCGGCTGCCCCTGCCCTCGCTCCCCGCGGCCCCCGGCCGCTCCTCGGAGGCGTGCGGCGCCGGGACAAGGGGACATTCACCTGGAAAGGGTCATCTTCTGCATGAATGAGTCTCATTGTCAAACGCTCGAGCGTGTGTAGGTGCGTACATGTTCTGCAGTGGAGAATTGAGTTTCTCGTTTGTACTGCAAAGCGAAAAATTCGGGTAGCTTCGGGCTTGTTTTTACAAGCTCCCAGCCGTAGAACGCTTTCTGTTTTTACAGGAAAAATTAAGCAGTCCATAGACCATGATGGCTGTACATCCATAATGTGAGCTTCATGAGGAACAGAATAACTTTATTATGATCCGGACTGCAATCACATTGAATAAAAGCCGATCTAACAGGGCCTGAGGGAAAAGTCACAAACGGGCTCAATTCTGCGCTGCTTGCAACGCGAATTTTAGAAGGAAGGGTCTGAGTATCAGCAGAGTGGATTTTACCCTTCGGCTGACACCGCGGAGATACTTTGTCCCTTTCATTTTGAGCCTGTTCCTACTGCCTGCATATCAAAGAAATCTATCTCGTTAGAAAAGAGCCTTCAACCTTTCCCCCCTTACATTCCTCCTTTCTGCCCCTTCTCTCCCCACTTTCCTTCCCTGCAGCCCGAGCCGCAGCCGTCACTCCGGTGTATCTGTTTATGCTTAGAGGACAGGCCCACAGGAAAACAAACTATATATTTCACTCTGCCGTTTGGTAGTTTCTCTCTTTCATCTGAAAACACAGCCCGATCCAGGGAAGGTTCTTGAATCGCACAACCGGTTACATGATGAAATGCAAACAGTTTCTCGTGGTATTAAATGGCAGCCCGCAGCAGAGTTCAGGTTGGCTGTTATGGATTCACTAGTTACGGCTCTGCAGGATAATCCTGTGTTACTGCCATCCTGCAGTCAGTGGCCTACAGCAATGCTGCCGAATGCTGCAAATAAAAACAAACAAGGCAGCCTCCTCTTTTCAGACAAAGTAGAAATGATGTCTCTTTAGGAAGCTCGAAGCAAAGATCGTTTGTATCAGGCTGACAACTTCCAAAGCAAGCTGCTCTTTCTAGCACTTAGAAATCGATGCTTGTTTTTCTACAAAGTGCGGGTGAAAAAAAAAAAGGAAAAGAATAACACAAGTCCACTTATTTCCAGATCACCCCGAAGTTGCAAATTAATAGTGTTGTACAACAAAATGAAAGCCAAGTCAGCTTTCTCCCACTGTTACTACAGAGACACGCTGTTTAACAGACAACTTTTTTTAGGCAATCAGAAATCTGCACGCTTGTTTAGACTGGTTCAGAAATTGCAGTGTTTGATAAAGATCGAACTAGGGAAAACGGTACAAATTTCAGATTATTTGGAAAAGGAGGCTTCAGGGAAAAATCTTCCAAACAACCTAGGGACATCAAAGGGAATTTATGCCTTCCATTATTTCTCAGAGCACGCGGGTCCCCAGCTACAGCCGTGATTCCTCTCTGAACCCACGTAACCTACTCAAGCCCGTTTTCACCCAGAGCCTCGGATGTTGCTGCTCGGAGGAAATGCCATCTGAAATGTCGTTCAGGTGGCAAGCTGAAGCTCCTGAATTCAGGAGGCAGGGCTCTGCAACATAACAACACGACTGCGATGCCAGTTGCTGGGAGAGGAGCAGTCCCTCCCTCACCTGATAAAGCTTTGCTGACAAAAGCCCTCTAAAGCACGCGGCCGTGCTGGCAGAGCCGTTTTCCCCTCGCGAGCCTGAGGCTGACAGAAGCACTAGCAGCTGGCAGCCTCAGCCGCGTCCACGCCAGGCGGCTTTGCTGCTGCGGGACACGGGGATGGCCGTTCTCAGGCTTGGGAGGGGGTTCCCGCTCCCACAGCAGACCTGGCCAGATGGGGCCATGCTTTCTCATGCTTGCAGCTACGCTAATTTTAGCATGAGAGAGTTGCTCACAATGACTCATTTGTGCTGCTGAATTCGGGCACCGTACCTGTGTGCTGAGAATTCAAGTTCTCTTTTTAGCAGCTCCTTGAGAACTGGATGGGGCATGATCAGAGCTCTCTGCCCACTTTGTGCAGGCTGCTGCAGGGGAAGTGCTGCCCTGGGAGCAAAGCTGTATGTACGGATATGCCAATACGCTGCGCAACCCGCTTGTACGCTCCGGGTTAACCATCCATATTACTACGACCATGCTATTCGTGTTCCTTCTCCATTTCTGAGCCACTAGAAGCCATCGGACTCAGTAAAGCCATGCAGTGATGCCCCAAGCTCTCCCGGAGTTTGTAGAATGGGCTAGGCTAGCCAGGAGCAGGGTGCCTGCTTTTAAAACCAGACTGCCCACAACTGACGTTGATGTATGTGTTACCTACGTTAACAACTTGTGAGCCCACAAACACACAAGCTTCTTGTCGACCAGCAGCCCCAGCTGAAGCACTGGGAGAATATCTCGCTAGATGCAGAGGGCAGAGCAGCAGTGAGAGAGCACGGCCACGCACCTGGCTGCAATCACTTCCTCTGAAAAACTGGACGTGTTACACGCAGCCCACGCCTGGGAGCGATACGTGGCGCTGCCACACTGACGGACAAGCAGCCGGCAGGAACCGGAGTCCTGGAGCCATTTCTGCTTTCTCCGCTCCCTGGTCGGACTGGTGCACTTGGCAACCTCCAGCCCCAGACTCTAGCTGTGCCCTGCTGAGTGCGCGCTACCCTTTAAAACAATCAGAAGCACACGTTTGTTTCCTTTTAAATGTAACTATTATGCTACTAAAAGATTATAAGATTTGAAATTACATAAATAGGTTTGATCTGAGAGCAAATCTGTTTTGTTGGATCAAACCACACACAATCTCTAGAGAATCAGGTTAAAAGTGATGTGGTGGAAGTGATTTTCTTCCTTCTGGAGGAAAGGAGTTAAGCTTTGGCCAAAGCCAACTTCAGATCACATGCAGTTCTCTCCAAACTCGAATGCATAACTTTAAACATGCTATCATCGGAAATCGGTCGGGATGTCAGCGGATGCTGGGTGTGACCCTTGGACACCTGTAAAGCTCCTGCATTGCCCCAGCCAGCCGGTGGCTTTGCAAGCACAATCCAATCCCAAAACACTGACATTTCCTTGACAGCAAGAAGAGAAACCTTGAAGAAGCTGAATATTTCAGCTTAAGCTCAGCCACCTCAGTTCTGGAAACAGAGTTTTGTCTGTGCAGTCACCCCGAGGTCCTTTTGTTTATCTCAATCTTAGTCCAACCTCTGGAGTTTGTAAACCTGAACTGGAAATCTACCAACTAAGGGAACATGCATGACATTTCCAGCCTGTTCTACTTTGGACCTGGCCAGAAACATCAGCATATCAGACTTGCTTGCAGTTTTCCGGTGTTTCTACTCTTGGTCACAGCAAGGAAATGCAGAGCAGACCAAACAACAACAACAACAAAACCCCAAACTTTCTTAGAATCTCAGAAGGGGCTTGGTTCAAATCCAGTTTGAGACACAGATAAAAGTTCACCCTGTTCATTATATTACACTTTGTTTACTTGTAATTTAATTTTACCTTATTCTCCTTTCTTCATCAATTTTGTAGCCATTCCTCGCAACAAATAAAGGAGATGCAGCCATTACAGGAATACCTCTCAGAAGCTGCTAAGCCCCACAGGCGAGTCCAGCCTACACAAAGCACAAGTAATTCCAGCCCATGACCCGTGAGATCAAGCCAGAGGTCCTGCTGGAGGCAGCACGGGCTGGGCTGGCGGTGAGGCTGGGCATAGCAGGCAGGGGACGTGGCCCCGGCCCCTTTCTGGTGTGCGGAGGTGCGGGGCTGGCTGTCGAGGCGTCCAGGGATGACCCTGACCAGGGAGGGGGACTTTGAAAGGCTCAGCCCAGCTCCTTTGCCGCAGCCGCTTGTGCAGGATCTGGCCACGCGTGGGTGCCCCGGGGGAGCAGCCCTCGGTGCTTATAGGAAGCAGCGCAGTGCCTGCGGGGGGCAGAGTGTAAATGTCACCTGTGTGATTGAAAATCACACAAAATGCAATGACTGCCTAAGTAAATCTCTTCCTCACTTCTTACACATCCTGTTTGGTACTGAGCTAGCTCCATACCATTCATCTCCACCTTCCCGGTGCCTCAGGGGGCTAATATTAAGCACGAAATAATATTATTTGCATAAGAAATCCAGCAGGCAGTGTGCCACGTGACTGAACAGTGAGCCACTTCTGCCCAGTGGCCTCACGTGCAGCTCAGTCCTCGCAATGGCCACTACAGAAGCATGCACTGCACTGAACGTATGCTAACATGTTCAGCAGATATTTACAAATATTTTCAAGTTACAAAAAAATAAAAACTAAAAATTTTTTTTTTTTTTTTTTTTTTTTTTTTTTTTTCTCTCCTGTGGTTCCTTTTTAATGGGCAGGGTGAAAGGCTGGATTTTTTTAACCTTGATTTTATCTGACTTAAATAAATAGCAGAGGAAATGAAGGGGTTTGGCTGGTTTTTCATTTATTTATTTATTTATTTTTATTTTTTATTTTTTCCCTTCAGTGATTTGTTAGCTTTTAGTGCTTTGTGTATGCTAGCATCCTTACAGAGAGCAGCACTGGAAATGTGCAGTGCCTATCAAAGAATAAATGCAGCCTTATACGTGGCTTATAGTCCGATGAGGAAAAATAGGCTTAGCTTGATTTAATAAATTAGTTTGTTAATGATTACAACTCTGCTTAAAGCATGAGCCTCTGCTAGTTGGTGCTACAAACTGGAATAACACATGGCTTTTAGACAGAAAGTCACATTTGGGGCGCTTCCAGTATGCTACAAAGAGCGTTGTTGCTGGAGGGCACGGAGCAGAGTTTTACTTGCTAGCAATTCCTCCACTGGTCATTTAAACTCACGTTTGTCCACAGGTGTTATTTCAGAATGAGGCAGTAAACAGTATCATTAAGTGTACCCGTGAATTTGTGTGTCTAAATAGTGGTCATGATTGCTTATGTTTGGTTTGAAAATGTAGTATTTAGAGCAGAAAAAGAGAGAAAGTCAGCAGTCATTTAACGCCCCTGGAAAAAATGTTCCTGACCACCACCTGTACTGACGTGTAAAACTGCTGTCAAGATGTACAGAGATGTGACTCTGTGTCAGAGAGAGATGTGTCTTCTCCCTGCTGGTGGGAAGATCTGAAATGACAGAAATGCCAGGGTTTTTTAACAGGCTTTCAGAATAATAGGAAGTTAAATTTTGGTTCTTTTAAAGCGAAAAAGGAATTTCCCTGTTGATCTCAAGAAGAGCAGGATTTCCCCTACTGTTTAAGACTCTTCATAATGAAAAGGTATTTTCTGTTTCAGTCCCTCTTGTTGGGTGAGGTGTTAAGCCAGCACTGCCGTGGCCTTGCAGCCCTCTCACACATTTGCTGGGAATTAACAAAAGAAGAAACTACATTTTATGGCACACTTGAGACTTATTTTTTTTCTAGTGAGCTATACATTTACAAACATTTTTTTACAGCCAGCTTTGGAGCTTAAAAAAAAAAAGAAAGGGCATTTATTTTCCTTGCTTGAGTATCTATAGGGTCTTGCCTACTACATCAGAGGCATGGCAAGCACCTTAATGTTACCTGTGCAAGGACTGAGCTGAGGGACAATCGCAAACCTCATTGACTTGTGACTCATAGAGCTGGTATAAACCTGTGTTTTGAGAAATCATCTGTTAGGAGGCTCCCCCCTTTCCAGAGAGACTGTGAGGTTTTGAATCTTTGTTCTACAGCTATTCCTTGAAGCTATTACAACACCTTTGTTGTAAAAAGCGCTGCCCGCGGCTGAAACGAGTGGTGGGCAGGAGCACAGGGTTGTCCCTCGCTGCCACGGAGTGGGCCTCAACCATCAGAGCGCGTGTCTCAGCGGGGTTTTAGCTCGGCAGCAGCTGTCGGTGCTGTCTGCCTGGAAGGTCCCTTAGTTGGGCCTAGCAGTTTAACGGCGATGTCGCCGTGCTCCAGCTACAGAGCCTACAAATACTTTCTGCTGGGTTAGAGGCTGCTCTCGTCTCGCAGCTGCAGTGCTTGCTGCGCAGGCAGTGAGGTTACTCAGTCACACCGGTTGTTCTCCTTCCTCCAAATTTTCATTTTTCAGTGTTTCTGAAAATTGGCAAAAAAGCTATTTATCAGGATCACGCGTCCATCATGTCAGGGCCATTGTGTCACTGCTTTCCTGATGAGACCAAACGAAGGAAAAAATGGGCAAATGTAACTCTTCCTGAACTGCAGCGACTACAATGATCGAAACAACTGTGCTGTAAGATGCAGGGCGGGGGGGCTGCTCCTTCCCACCTCCTTGTACAAATGATAACCTAATAGGTTCACCTCCTCTTCTTTCCCCCTTCCTCAGATTTTATTTCTAGAGTCCCGCTATGCCTAGGCAGCGAGGCTTATTTCAGTCCGGTAGTGGCTGCATTAGTCAAACACACAGCAGATGTCAGTGCATTACAAAACTTGGTTTGCGAATAATAAAAGAACTTACAAATGAGAGTTAAACACGGAAGCAAAAATGCAGGGAACTGCAAAGCTCGGAAGCCATCGCGGGGGTCATCCCTCAGAGGCTGACACTACCCCCGACCACTGACTGAGGGCATTGCTGTGACTTTCACAGTTTCTCCTGTTGAACCCTTAGGCTTTTACCCCCCCCCCCCCCGGCTTTTTGGGAATGGCAGCACGCGCTGTCCAGCTAGCAGGGGAGAGCGATGCCTGGGTATTTCTCCCCCCTTTTGCACAATTCAGAGCGTAGCACTGCTGTAGGGTGGAACAGAGGGAAAGGCACCGCTGCTGCTCGCTTAGCTCTGTAACTAGAGACCCCCTCCCTGCTTTAGGAAAGCCAGTCTAAGCAAAATATTTCCCTGGCCTGGGTGTCACGGCTGGAACAGAGGTGGGTCATTTCGAGTCAAGCTGCGCATACCCTAAACCAGACCTCGGTGCCGCTCCTGCTCCCCCCGATTTAGTGGAAGCAGCAGCAGCCCAGGAACAAAAGCGAGATCCAATTAAAGGCCTCCCGGTTCCCCCAGAGCCGAGCGCGCCCTGCGAAAACAAACAGCCCCCGTCCCCCGGGAGCTGCCCAGCGCGCAGGGGCCTGGGGGCGATAAGCCGCCTCCTCAGGAAGCCGAGCACGCACACCTCAGTCCGGGGGGCTTCCTCACTTTGTACACCCGGTTTCCCCGCTCGGCACGGATCATTGTCTGGAAGCAAAAAGCCTCAGCTACAGAAACCATCCCGCATCCAACTGCCTCTCAGGAAACCGCAGAGGGAGGTTTTTTTTTCTTCTTCTTAGAGAAGCAAAGCAGAATGTTTATCTTTCTTATCTCAGAAAGGAAACCTATGGGAAACGCTATGCCATATTCTCCACTGTTCTCCTGTCACATAATTATAATGCATTACACGAAGCAAAATCTTTTGGAAAATCCATTGGCCTAATGACAAGATGACCCTTACTAGAAGGTACTTTCGTTTTCTTCCCTAACTCTGCAAGTCTCATCAGAGCTGCATGTTCGTATTAGGAAAATGCAGTGCACCCCCAAGTGTCCCGTGGCATTAGGAGAGTAATTGTTACACAAGGCAAATCTCTTTTCCCCAAGTTACAAACCTAGGCCAGATTTTTTTCAGACTTCAAAGCAAGAACACAGTAGGGCCTTTCCCCTGCCAAATTGCTAAGTGGAATAAAAAATTGTGATTTTGCCATTAAATACTTGGTATAAATTCAAGAGGTTTTTAAAACAGCGATGGTATGACACTGTTGGAAAAGGGTAAGGGAGGATTTCAAAGGCTCTAAGTGGTTGCTGGAGAAGGAAGTGGGTGAGCCACAGCCCTGCGCCACAGCGCACAGCCTCTGCGACCGCGCAAAAAGCCACTGAGCCACGTCTCCGTGTTATTAAGGTCAGCACAGGCTACACCGAAGAAGCATCTTCCATCGATGCCTGGCCCCTGCCCAGCATTCTGCCAACAGAATTTTCCCTTGAAGATTTAACGCAAAGCTCACAGCATTTCTCTAAATTCCACTGCATTAGGTTAAATAAATAAATAAATCAAAGACCAGGACAAATAGTTGGGAAGGCTAATGTACAACAACTTTAATGAACTTATTTTCTTAGTGAAATGCTTAATGAAAATCTGATGAGGAGGATATTGTCCTTTATCACAGAACCAGCTGTTCAGCAATGCAGTAACTGCAGAAACTAAGGAGCTCAGGGCTAGGTTTCAAAGAGCTGAGCACACACAGACAGGTCCAAAAGGATATTTTAAGGAGTGCTCAGCACTCAGTTGTACCACTGTGACACTGAGGAACAAACTCTAAAAATAAAATCGAAACCACTGAGCTCTTTTCCAATTCAGCTGCTCAGTACCAGGCCTAGATGGCAACCCAAGGCTTTTGAAAGAAGTTACACCCCACGCTGTTTCCATTTCTGCAGCCGTAGTTCTCAGGACTTCCTACACAGACACACTCAGAAAATTACACTGAATTACGGTTTAGCATGGATTAATTAATTGGCTTAAATCCCCAATTTATTCGCAATTGAGATGCTTTAAGCTACCTAAGTCAAAGCCTGTTTAGAGCACCCGGACTGAAAAGAACTGTCATAGGATTTTAAGGTCATTGGGTCCTTGCCCAAGCCCAGGCCTGGCTTTGAGTCCCCCAGCAGAGACAGAAATCCATTTGGGGCCTCCTAAGCAACCTCTGATGCTCAAGAGGCTTTGATCAAAGCCGGCTGGAGCTGGTGGGAAAGTTCCCATTGGAGTGGTCATGGGGCTGGTCCTGTGTGAGCACAAGCCCCTGACTTTAGCCCAGCATTCGGCTGTAAGCAGGAGCCAGCAACCCTGTGCCAACAAGGTTCCCACTGCAGCCTCTCCAGCCTGGGTTTCCTGATTTTCAGCTGAAAGAAGGTGCAAAACTGGGTATTTCCACCTGGTGATACCTGTGATCTGGACATTCCCTGCCTGTCCTTCTGGAATCTCTTTTGTAGGAAAACAGTTGCTGAGGTCTGCAGAATTCCCTACTATCAGTCTTTTTGTATGTGTGTGTGTGTCAGAACTTTTATTTACTATAAAAATACATCCCTCATTGCTTCTCTTCTCTCCCTTGTTCCTTAAAAAAGTGGTTTCTGTTGATTAGGGTCTATTACTTGTTGGCTGGCTTCATGCTATGGTTCCTTGTTACACCTCAAGTTAACAGGAAAACTTCAATTCTTACTGCAAAATGCTGCAAAATTAAAAGCATAAGTAAGGTATATGGGAAGTAAATGATTTATTCAGACCTCAGTATGTGTCATACTTGCTTGCATGAACAATACCAATGTGCAGAAGCACACAGCAACGCTGCCAGAGCAGCGGGCAGCGAGAGGCTTCGCCCACTTTGGATACAGAGAGCACAGTTTGCAGGATGCTTCTCTGAAACCTGACCACAGCTCCGCTGCACAGTCCTGAAGGCCTCCTTAGATTAAAACATAATCAGCATAAATGCTGATCGCGCCTCCAGAGGAAGTCGCAGAAGCAGCTCATTTTAACTTTATGTTCCTTCACGTGGAACTGTTACCAGTACCTGAAGAATTATGAATGACATCTAGAGGCCAAAACAATCTAGATGTTCCCTAAGGCAGCTTTTTTCCCACTTTTCATTTTGAGAGCGAAGCTGTGGTGCCTTTTGCTTCCAATTACTGCTGCTCTAACTCTGTGGGAACGGTCTTACTGTCCTTCCTCCAGCAGACCTGTCCGTAAGGTCACCAGCAATAAGATCAGCCCTGTGCTCACACAGACAACTCCAAGACAAGATGCACACTTTGTCTGTGAGAATATTGCTTTATAATAATAATACAAACATCCAGATTTACACACCCTTCAGAAACAATCACAGATAAAGCAGCAGATTTGTTACTGACTTGATATTCCATTTCAGTTGTATTCCACTAGGTACACAGGACAACTTAATCACTTAAAGCCCATTTACGGTGCAATTCAGTGAACTGAAAAAGAACCACCCCCATCCTACTATCCGGTTTCATCTCTGTATTAGATTTCATCTGCCTATTCCTCATTTGAGAGCAGAGCTACACATACAGCCACCACAACTCTGGAATAAATAATCACAATAGAACATGTTTGTCTGGGAGCCTGCACTTCTCAGTTACAAGAATGCTGGTTACCATACAGATCAGCACATGAAGGACGGACTTAATATATTGAAAACCACTCTTTAACTGGCCATGGTTTCTAGCAAGACAAGCTTTTTTTTTTTTTTTTTGTATTATTATTATTATTATTATTTAAAAAAAGAAGCATAACCAGATTTGAAATCGGTAGAGAAGATGTACTGCACTGCATGGATAGTCAGTAGTCTACAGAAAGATTTTACTGGAGCCTTCAAAGCAGTATTAAGACAAACTAAAACAAAACAAGAGCCTCTGTAGGTTAAGAAGAATTTAGCTTTTCTTTTGTCTCAAATAAATGTAACCCTATCAAACAGCTATTTAACATTCAGCAGAAATAATAATGGAAGTGCTATTTGTTGCTTATGTTATAATGAAACTAGGTGCTGCCTCTCAGCGCTTTGTATACGTCACGGGATCAGAACGTAGTTATCAGGCACGGAAAACAGAACTACTCAGTCTCTGCTGTCACAGCTTTACTCCTGTTCAGGGCAGGGACTTCATTACAAAGCTATTGCCAGTGTGTGTTAAACTGCTTGAATGGCAGCAGGTAACTGTTCTTATTTGCACCGCACCCATGTAAGAGCACAAAACAGCGCAAGAGGGGAGAAGGCTGGAGATACCTGTGTAACTTGAAAGCCCTCAGACCAGTGTAAATCTGGGTTAAAGGTGCTCTGCTGCAAAATCTGCTCTGCAGTTTCAGCTCTTTGAAAGCACCCAGCTCTCACCTGGGCACGCACACAGGCTGCCCAGGGCGCTGTCGGGCAGCACTGGCTCTGTCAGAAATTTCGCCCCTCGTGTGGACTGGAACTGCTTCTTAAGGGTCATAATTATTCCGTATGTGTGCAGTTCCTGATCACGCAGATAAGGATAAAATTAAAGAGTGAGCTTCTTTTTGTTACACACTGTTTCTCCAGGTCCCTCACATACAGAGGACTCAAGCTGGGACCACAGTTCACTTGCTCCTGCTTTAAGCTTTAAGCTTGCCTGACAGATCTCATTTGCTAACTCAGGCTTTTATACAAGTCTGAAACCACAGCTTCACCAGAGCAAATGGAAATTTACCATTGACTTTACAAGGTCAGTAGCACATCTCCAGGTTAACAACAGAACCCAACTAAAATTACATGAAATTGCTACTACAAAAATCACGGCTCAGAATAATTCAGTGAAGCACAGTACTTTCATGTAGTTAAGAACCTAACTGGGTGCTTACAGGTATGTATGACAATGGTTGGGAAAAGGCTGTATCACTTAAAAAAATCAATGTCACAAAGCTGTTTGCTTCCAAAGAGTTTTTTAGAAACACAGAAGTAATTTTGGAGCACAAATGCTATTTGAAGTTAATGAAGTTTGTTTGTGGTACATCTGAAAGCATCTAAACCCACAGTTATCGTATAACTCCTATTGAAAAATACAACATATAACACTAGATAATGAAGTATCTAGCATTCATATACATATAACAGAAGTATTCAGTGTCAGTTTCCCTGGGTGTATTATCGTCAGAGAGCGAGACATATCACTTAATTCTCCAATTTTTAAGTTAAAAGTTTATCCCCTATAAAGCTTTTAAAAGCCACACCAAAGAGGCTGTCAAAACAAACAGAAAGGAATTGCTGGTTGGTAATACTCAGTGAAATTTCTGTAGCTTCATAAAATTTTAAATCTGTGCATGGTGTTGGATTTCCTCTCACACTGCCTCCAGCTGCCTTGTCCTGCTCTGGTGTTTCCTAGAGCGACCCAATTATCATCACCCAATTAGTGCTGGAGGAAAAAAAGGAGCTTCTGGCAGACAGAACTCCTTAAACTGGCTAGCACACGTCCATAAGGGCATGAATTAGAGCTTATGACCTATTGTACAGATTCATGCATCGAATGCATTCAAATTTGTGAGACAAAAGTGGTAGAAACTGAATTAAAATTATTTACCACTGAATACAGTGAGATTTGTGAAAATATTGGCAGTAGAAGCATATAGAAGAGATCCTTATCGCAGCAGTTCAGCCACAGGTGCTTCCCCATATTACTACATTATTCTTATCCAGAATAAATATTTAATGTTAGTATTAACAAAGAAAATCTGTAGCTCCAACAACAGTCTCTGTGTATTTAAAGCTCAGTGATGATTATCCACTTTAAAATCAATCAAAAAGTATGCGTTAAGCAATTTTACACAATACGCTTTTTCAAAATTGTAACAAAAAAGCCCCCAGGCCCCAGAGACCCCCGCTCAGACAGCAAGGCCCTGGCTCTCCCCTCCGCCCAGTGAGCCGTTCCCAGTAACGCTCTTCATTTTCCTTCACTGACTTTTTCCATGGATGTCTTCAACACGCACAAGGGATGGATGAGTGCAGTGCATCTGCACGCCCCAGCAGAGGACAGGATCCTGGCAGGAACCCATTACTCGCACTTCTCAAGAGGTCCCATTTCACCTCTCAGACTTTTCTCCTCCTTCCCATGTTCCTCCGTAAAACCCCTCTGATATTGCCTTAGATAAAATTTTTGCCCAGTACCCAAAAAGAGCCTGTGGCCACCCTTCTGCCAGCCACGGTGCTTTGGTTTTTGAGAGGGGGCAACCAAGAAGCCTCCTTGCAACATTAAAACTCCTCAGAGTATTAGAAAGATGCAGCAGTCGGCAGCACTGTGCCCTACCCAGGGAAGGCTTAATCCCACATCGATGATGCAGAAAATACTAGGAAAGGATTTTGAGGTAATTTTGGGTGTCAAAAGAACAGAGAATCCAGTGTGGGCAGTGTTGCTCCAGGTATGCTGTAAACTTCACTTTTAAAAAATTCACTGGGTGGAATGAGAAAATGGGCTTCCTGCTATGATGCTCTGTGAGATGGCATATGAGCGCAAGCTGGATTTGATTCTTCTGGGGGCTGTTTACATACTATTAACTTTTTACCCACACTTAAACTGAAAGCTGTCAATATGCACCTAAACACAAATCCACCCTACCCAGCAAGCTCATCTTTTTTTTTCTAAGTCAAAGGATAAGAGTAGTAAAGAAAAGGTAGCAGAGGCACAGGCTTCTACTGCAAAACCTCTCCACTATTCTTCGTCTTATGACTTTCAGGGCTCTTCACAGCCTTTAACCTCTTTCTCATCACTTTCTTCTGACTGGTCTTTCATTACCAGCCCTTTCTGGCTTGACTTTCCAACCCTTCCCTCCCCTTTCTATATTCTGTGCCTCGCACCCAACCGCCTCTGTGTAAATGTCTTTCCCTGCACCACAGAGCGTTACGGATACACATCCCTCCAATTAGTCCATTTCTGTGGAAACATGACAAGTTTTCTTTTTGCCTTTCCTTGTTCAAAGGAAAAGTAGACTTGCCTGGATTTGGTTATTTCTTACAGCATTTTTTTTTCTCTTTCTTTTTTCTATTTTGGGAGAAAAAGAACGAACACTTCTGATGTCTCTCATGTTATTTTGAAATGAAATTTTAGAAAAACAAGGCAAAAGTTAAAGGCTCTACTGAAAATATACACTGTTTTTAACAGAACGCCGTACTTCGATCTGAGCAAAATTTTCTCAATATTTTCTTTCAAGTGGCCTGCATTAATCTGCTGGGGGAGGGAAGACTGGCCAGGAGCGAGGTGCTGTGGGGAAGAGGCTGGAGATGGAGGGCTGCCAAACCCCTGTGAGCACACCCTGCACCCTCGTGTACTCCTGCTGGGCACAGCCAGAGGTCTGGATGAGTAGATGCAGCACCATCAGGCAATAAATGACCAAAACAATGCGTCAGACCCTCCCTTTATAGGCACTTTCAGCAGCAACAGTCTCTTTTGAATATAATCACTTTATCTTCTGGTTTTAAATCAAGGCCTGCTTTCAAATAGCAAAAATATTAATCAAATGTAATTACTGGCTAAAAGCAATTGGTAAAGATGACCGATAGTGCTTGTCCAATTACTGTTTAAATGATTATTTCTAATTAGTATACAGCAATACACCCTCCTCTTTGCACAAGGCTGCTGTGCGGGGGCACAGAGGCGCAG
Organism: Heteronetta atricapilla; assembly: GCA_011075105.1. Classification (NCBI taxonomy): domain Eukaryota; kingdom Metazoa; phylum Chordata; class Aves; order Anseriformes; family Anatidae; genus Heteronetta; species Heteronetta atricapilla. Next base: position 7,470,371 of record CM021739.1, on the reverse strand, counting down.
CTCACCTCAAGTCACAGCGCAGCCAGTGCAGGAGAGGCGAAGGCCGCTGGCGCCACACAGCTCTGTAGGGAGGCTCAGACGCTCTCTGCCTTTCTCCAGCTGCTGCCCCCTGCTCTTATCCTCACATGTTGGCATCCACCTCCCTCCCCGAGGTGCTCAAGGCCTTGGGACTGCCTTCAGGGCCCTGGCACTGCCTCAGGTCTGTGAGGCAGTCAGCAGCAGGGCCCCTACTGTGGGCTCCCGCCAGTATCTCCAGGCAAACGGGGCCAGAACCCACCCACATCACAGGGCCCACGGCTCACTCTCTAAGGGGTGTGGTGGCATGTGTGGTTCCCAAGGCAAGGAGAGCCATGCCCTGCGTGAGGGACACCAGCACCGAGGGTCCCCACAAGGCCGGCCAGCCACCTTCCTGCCCGCCCTGCGGGGGCCTTGGGGACCAGCCCAGCGGCCTGCGTTTGGCCGGGTAGGACGAGAGCGGACGGAGCCAGACGAATTGCTTCCATACGCAGCCCAGGCATCCTCAGCTGGCCAAATCTGCTTCTCTTAATTGGGATTATTTACAAATGCATTGGATTTCTTTTTCTCTTGTTTTAGTTAGTTCCAGGAGCTATGGCCTGGATTCAAAAAATAAGAAGCTGGGGGCTTTTTGGTTGGAGATTTTTCTTGGGATAAGACAAACAGAGAGATTAAAAGCATCTCTGAGCTTTCTATATACTTGTGGGAAGAGTAATCCCTATTAACACAATCAATGGAATTGCCTGATGGAATCAAAACTGTTTATACAAGCAACGGTTATAGCACTTGTGCTATAATATATATGTGGAAATAAATGGTGCTGGATTCAGTCTCTTCTTCAGTAACCACAGCAGTCTGAGACCAGTTTTTTTTTGTTGTTGTTGGTTTTTTTTTTTTTTTTTAACTTTACTTAAGCTCAAAAGTCCACTCTGTCTTCACGTGTGGCATAATTCCATTATTAAAAAAAAATAAAAAAGAAAGTATAAGGGAAAACACTTGTCCCTACTGCCTCACTATACCTATGTCATAGGGTACAATAGGAGTCTCTTTTCAAAGCCTTGTGCAAGTAATGATGTAAAGCTGTGCTTTATTTGTGCTGAGGAATGCAGCATTAAAACCAGGCTTCTCTGTGGGACATCTCTGGGGGACCCGGAGGAAGCCTTGTGCAAAGTGCTTCCTGCATTTGGCTGCTTCTCCCAGGAGGGGATTGAGATTAGGGACCTAATTCCACTGAACATCCTCAGTTTTTTTAGCTGTCCGCAGAACTGGCTTCCTGCAAAGAACCTCATCTAATTAACTTAAACTCGTGACTGACTTACTCCTGCTATGTTATGAAATACAGATATGATGGCATGTTTTCATACTGCATAGCTGAACTGTCCTTCCTCACATGCCCCACAGTGCCCCATCCTGATGGCACTGTGAGCAATATGTTTAAAATAGGCATGCTGCCAGCAAATATAGATGTTTCCTGTCCCTTCATGGGTCCCTTGTACTATCCTGCCTGAAAGACTGAATGTATTCCCCAGTTCTAATAACAAACATTGTAACCTTGCAAATAGCAACACTTGGAGTTTCCTTTAATATTTGTATTTTTTGACCCCAAAAGGGAAAAGAATTTACCATACATAGACTGGAAAAACAGTGTGCTAATTTCACTTATCAAAGGCGTTCAAACCAAAGACTCTGACACTAATAATAGTATGTTAAAATATTCTTGAACACAAGAGGCATTACTGTATTGTACCACACGTCGGTACCTAGCTCAGTGTCGGTATTTCCACATGGTAATTTATCTCAGCTCCCAGCTCCCAGCTATGATGACATCAGAGGATGAGTTCAAAGTGAGGCAGTTTTCTGCTTTATAAAAACAGTTTAAAGATAAAAGCCAGTTTTGACTTTAAAAAAGAAAGAAATTAAGAAAGAAAGGAAAATGAAACTATTAGGTACTACATTAACCAAACAATTCTGTGAAAGGAAAATGCCAATCAGGCAGAGATGGCAGCATTTTGTAACGAAACTGTATTAATGGAAATGATCAACTACCTTTGTTTAATGCCTTAAACAATGCTCAGTTTCTTTCCCGCTAACGCATGCAGTTGAGGAAATGGTAGAAATCACATCAACCATTGCATGGAGTAGAATGAAATAGTAGAGCTAGCCTCCTTTAGATACATATTAAATGTTGCCCAGAGATAATGAATCCACTGTAAATGTAACAGCTTTTCCATCTGCCTGAGTATGCAGAAAAGAGAAAGTGTCAGAATATTTTCTATATTTATAATTAAAATAAATAAATATCAATCACATGGCTTTAAGCATTTAGTTTTCTGTAAATCTTTCAAAACTTTTTTGACCCAGCACTTGGTGCTCTGGAGCTTATCAATGACACCAGGGGTCAAAAGTGTTAGTGCGACTAAAATTACTTGGACAAAGCCAGAACCAGGTCAGATCGCCATGGGATAGTCCCACAAGGCCTCCTGTAGGCTGCTGCCACCAAGGAGTTCTAAGGAAAAGAAAGGAAAGACCATGAATCAAACATCCCAGAAAATTCACAAGCAAATGTGTTATTAATCAAGGAAAATAAAAACAAAGTTTATTAAAATGCCTTGTAATAGTACATTTCAAAACAACACAAAGACATCTTATGTGATGACCATTTTATCACTGAGGTTCATTCCAATTGAGTTACATTCTTCAAACCCAAAGAGCCACAAGTGTGCCAGAAAGGAAAATAAACACTGGAACGATGTGTGCAGTCACACATCTAATTTGATGATTGATCTCACAATTTAAATAGACACTTTCCACCCAAAATAAATGCAGAAGTATATATCAATGACACTTCTGCAAGCTAAAGCTAATGGCAGGTCTGGTAGAATTTACACATTTCTTTCCATGTCTAACTGAGAAGTTCAAACTGGGACCTGAACGAAGTCAGTGGATAAGAAAATAAAGTAGAAAGGGTCTATGTTCTATTAGATTTGGAACACCATATTAAAATATTCTTTAAATTACCATAACGTTTCTCATTTATTCCATAAATATTTATGAAGGGGACAGATCCTCACACGGTGTAAATTGCCTTAAATCCATTGGTTTCAGTGAGCTACATAAAGTCGAGGAAGCTGCAACAGTTTACGTCACGCATGAGTTTACCCCAGTATGTTTACATACAAATTTTGAATCGAATTCTCCACTGCTCCGACTCTGGGGAATGGATGGAACGGTGACAGCGGATGATTTAGTCTTTTACGCTCTAACCCAACATCAAAAGATGGATCCTGTTTCTCCCCTCCCACAAGCTCTTGTTTACACGAGTATTGTCTGTGAAGTGACTCATGGGAGCGCGGATTGGGCCTGGTTTTGCACTAACAAGGCTAATACGGAATGATATTTGAACTGTATCAAGTTTTTAAGCTGAAGATGAAGGTCAAAGTTACAGTTTTATCAGTTACATTTTGGAGCCCTTCACTTGATCATGACAATACCATGTTCATAATACAATTATTGTAATCATATTTCCAGTGTTGCTTGCCTTCAGTGGAAACAGATTGCATTAAACTCAAAAGCCGCCTGAAATAGTATGCACATTTCTAAGTCAAGTAAAGGTTATAGAAGAGGAGCCTTGATTCACGTACAATCAGCACTACTTCACTAGAGGTATTTTTGAAGCTTTTGTCAAGCTGGCAATTTCTGCTAAAAATAGGCATTATTTAAGAAGAGACAACAGTTAACAAGCAGCTCACTGATTGCACAGGCATTGGCAAGGCTCTGGGTAGAGCTCAGGACTCCGCACAATACTTGGGTTGTTAACATTTCTTCCTGCATACAGGTTATTTGCTTGAAATTTATAGCAGAGTGGCTAATGTCCCTTCTGTTGCAGTAGAAATCCCTGAAAATCTCCACAGCTTGGCACATGGTGGAAACCAGCACACCTTCACTGCAGCCAGTGGCCATTCCTGTCAGAACTGAGCTTATTTTGACTCGCAGTCCCTGTTCAAATCATTAATAACTATTAATAAAACAAACAAAATGGTGTATTCTTTCTAGCCTTGCTTTATGAAGAACTTTACCTGTTACTCTGTGCAATTATTAGTCATCTCCAGTCACTAACAAATAATTACATTAGAATTAATTGCCTCCAGTCTTATGAATCCTGAAGTAGCATAGGTAAATACAGAGCTGCCGTATGATGAGGAAGTGAAATACGTAGAAAATGAAAATGTCTTCATTATTTGAACAGAAGCTAAATGAAGATTTATTACCTCACTAGCTCCAGAGACTGATGACTGGAACAAAAGAAAGTTTTAAAGTATTATTTTTTTTCAATTAAACTCTCATAGAAATGAATTTCTGTTTTGCAGAACTTTTTAGCATATTAACTTTTTTTTTTTCTGACCCAAAATAAAGCTTTGGTTAATTTTTGTAGCCTTTGTCACTCTCTAAGGTATCTAAACTGAAATTTTGGAGTTAAAATAAAAATTTATTTTCCAATATAAAAATTAAACTTAAATATGGAAAGAGTTTTTTATTTTATTCTATTTTATTTTATTTTATTTTAAACTGACACATTATTAATTAGAAGATTTATTCTTGATAAAGTGTTTTGAAGCTTGCATTTCTGATGAGTGATAATAGTAAGCTGAAATGAATTACCCAACTATAGTTTATAACACTGCCCATAATCAAGGAAGAAATCACAAACATCTTGCTTCTAGAAGTGCAGAAAAGGTACTGAAGATGAAGCAAGACAGAACATTGTGTCTATATGGGGAATTATTTAGTTTATTGGATGTGATTTCCATTCTTACGAGCGGAAAATTAAGCAGCTGCAGGGGCAATTCAGGGTCTGAAAATAAAGGTGAAATCCTATTCTCTCTGGCCACAGCAGAGCTCTGCGTTATGAACACAGGCGTGCTTACGGAGGTTCGCCCTCATGCCTCGCTCTGCGGCACTGCTGTGTCTCCTCCTTTCCATGTGTCTTACATCCACACATCGCAGCGCCCCGGACGGCTCTGCGGCCAGTGGCTCCCCGCGCCTGCCAGCACTCACACAAAAGCTGAACTTGACACTCCCAGGCTGCGCCAGGGAAGCTCCTCAGACTTCACCCATGTAATTAGTGGGGAGTACGGGAACATTACGGCCTAATCAGATGCACAGTAAAATGGGAGACTTGAGTATCAGGGAGGCTAACAGTACTGAAATGTAGCATGTATGTATTCGAGCTTGTTATAAGCACACTATTATAGTCCAATAAATACATGACAGTCAGCTCCACTAGCCCTAGCACTTTATTTAATTTCCATAGGTCGTAAGGTGATCACGTAGCATGTAGTCTGACTTCCTAAAAAAACACAGGCCAAAAAACCCCTCTCTATTAGTACAGACTGTCTTCACCTTGGAAAATATCACTAATGCGAATACTCAGAAGAATGAGCAGAATGCTGTTTCCAGCACGGTATCTTTGCCAGAGCGTGCTGGCTCCTGCTGAAGCCAATCCAGCCATTGTGCGTGCAGAGGGCAGATCGCAGCTCTAACCGGCTAAAAGGAAACTTTGCAGAGCGGATTATGTTACTTCTGAATCAAGAGTTCAGGGTTTATTTTCAGAAACTCCCGGCTAGGGTCTAGTGCCATGTAGACTTCTCAGCTTGTGGCAATATAGCACCAAATACCTCGAGAAAGCTGGCTCTGGCACTCCGCAGTCCCAGTCTCAAAAAGGACAGCGTGCTCTCAGGGCACAGTACTAGTGCAGAGCCCTCCGAGGGCTCGTGGCTTGTTTGCAACAGCCTGATCACAGGACCGGCGTCTTGGATTGCAGCTGCTTCAGGGCAGGAATCATGGCTTTGTCATTTCCTTGTAAAATACATAGCTCCGCAGCTCTCAATCTCTTGCACTACGAAAACACCAGGCAAGCTATTCAGGAGCTGGTTTAGCTAGTTTAAAAGAACACCGGTGCTTGTTTCACGTCTCTCAGTTTGCAAGCTCACACCATCAAATCCTATTCCAGCAGGGAGAGATGATCTGAAAAAAAGCCTTTCTGAAATCCTGACTGGCACAGTAGGGTTCAGCTTTTACCCTAGCACAAGCCCCCTGAGGGATCCCACTGCCAACAACCCCACTGCAAGTTCCCTCTCGAGAGAAACGCCGTGACCTGTGTGCTGCAGAGCGCTGGCTGCTCTTCAGGCCGTTCTTGCAGGTAGCTGCTGCATGCATGCCAGCCATGCCAGGAATCCAGTAATGCCCTGGGAGTTTTCCCAGCCCGCAGTGCCCGATCTATCTATCAAAATAGGAAGTTATGAGCTCCTAGGTATTCTGAAATGCTAATATTAACACAGTTTTGTTTTATATCAGATGCAAATACAGCTTTCTTTTAAAGTTTGCTTTTTTATCCCTTGTTTTAAGATAACAGACTTTAAAGAAAGATATTAAATAGTGTCTAAACTTAGTAAATGTTTTCCACAAGTACCAAGATTAAAGCAGTAATGAGTGGTGGTCTGTACTGCAACCTGAACCCCACTAAATACACTAAAATATTCGTTTACTTGAACATTTAATGAAGGTTAAATATAACCCTTAAAGCATGAAAACAGTGATTTCAAAAGTTTCCAAGAGCCTCTTAACCCCCCCACTCCCCTTCGATTTTGGAGCAGTGATGAGTGATACTTCTTAGCTGCTTCAGCTATCGCTGTGCCTCTGCCTAGAGGTTTAGGAGGGAAGTTTGCTGGGATTCTGCTCCTTCACTAATGACTCTCCAGCTGGGGTTTCTAGCACGGACTGAGAGGAGCATTCTCCCTGGAGCTTATACAGGTGTCATTTGTATGAGCCTTTGGTGGTTTTATGCAAGCGATCGCTCCAGGATTCTTAACAAAACAAGGCAAATGGTCTCCTTCGTTTCATATATTATTTAAGCAATAACTTCACTCTAGCCTCAGGCTTGCAAGGCAGTAATTGCAACCAAAGTAGCACTTACCCGCAGAGACACTGATGATGTATTTAAATATAATGGCCGTGTATATGGGCTAATTCTAGTTCAGAGAATAAATAATTGAACTATCTAAAGAAAACATTAAAGAGATGTTGAGGCCTTGCATCCATGTTTAGGTTAATCAGGAGCTGGCTTAGCATATATTACGGCTGGTAACATAAATGATACAATGGCAGAGGAACAACTGCCCACATCAATGGCTGCAAAGCTCACAGTAATAAAAGATAACAGGAAAAGTGCCATATTTTAAATGACAGTTACTGAAATAAACCACCTGGATAAACCTGGCTAGCCCATTGCAGAAAAATAACTTGATTACCATGGGCAAAGCACACACCTTATTTTAACACTCGGATCTACCTGGCGACACCTTTCTCCTCTCCCTTTGCAGTTGGGCTCATTTAAAAAGTTAAGTAAATGAAAGTTTCCATTTGAAATGAGATGATGCTTATGTGAGAAATTACTAGCAAAGTAATATTAAATCTAATAACTATCAAATAAGAAACGTGAGCCATGAAGTCAAATTTTGCAGCACCGGCCTGGGCTTGAGCTGGTGTTAGAGAAGTGCCCAGAGCCGTGGGTCATGGCGAGGGGCCGCGGGGCGCCCAGAGCAGGCCTGCATCGGCTCTGCCGGCTGGCCTAAGGGCCCAGTTGTGGCTGTGTCAACAGTCATGAAAGAATTTCCTATCCATTGTGTGCTCATGCAGGGTGAAGAGCAGCAAAGAATTAGGCCTAGAGAATTAAGGATCTTGCTCAAAATTACAAGTTCTGTTTTACAAGTTTACTTGCTTACACAACGTTTATCGGGCGAAGTAAGCTTACCTCGGTGTGCTCACACAAAGCAGCTCTGCACGCATGAAAAGTAAATCTCTACTGGCCTTACTAATGGAAACAAGAGCTTACATGACTTGCCTACAGAGTCACTGTCAGGCAGTTTCTGGCTGGGCCACATAACAATTATTTCCTGATTCTAACCAGTGCTGCAATCTTACCAAAGACAGCAGCTGCTTTAATCTCTTTCAGCTATTCAAAGTTAACAATCCCCTTCAGTAAAACAGCAACTGATTTGTGTTAAGCTCAAGTCTTTTGGAACACTTCAGTGAGACATCTAAACCATCTTTTTCCTAATGAAGACAAGATCTGTACATCTAGCTCTGAGCACAGCAATCTCTTGAGCTTGACTGGGGACAGTAGGCACCAAATACAAATAATAAGCATCAGAGGTGTTTCTAGTTAGAAAGAGGCTTCTGCAGCCAACTTGTGTTGCTAATTAGAAGCAGGGAGTTGCCTTCCCCGAGCACACAGGATGAAGGTACTTGAGGCTGGTTCAGGATGAGCATTCACGAGCAAAGCAACAAGCAACAGTTAGAAAAAGATATGAAGTTAGAGGGCCCTTTGGAAAGAAAGGAAAACAGCAGTCGGTCAGTAGAAATGAGGCTGGACACAAGCACTAGGGAGGACTGTGTGTTCTGCAGGCTATGTTTCAGGAAAGCAGTTCTCTCCCTCCGGCCCCAAGGGCGTTAATGCAGGCTTTGCTAGAAAACGGTTCTCAAATGCTCTTTGCCTGCCACGTTGGCTTTAGCAGAACTGGCTGGAACCGTGCTCAAGCCTGAAGCCTGTCCAGTGCTGCCCTGTCCCAGCCCTGCTACAGCTGCAGGCAGAGAGGACCGCAGGGAAAACCCTTCACGTTAAGGACTAAGCTGCAGAGCGTGCCCATGCCACACAGTGATGCCCCAGGGCAGAGCTTCACTGCCGTGGGGCAGTGGATTTAAAGAAACTCATGCGTTACATTTTAGCAGCGCAGAACTGTAAACTGACATCAAGTCAGTCCTTCCAACCATCCTACTGTTGGTGGATATCTAACTTAATTTCCACCCGAAGAGTTGTCTGTCCTTTCTAGCCCCTGACACACACCTATGCTCAACTTGGTCATCAAGCAACTGGAGTTTATAGAAACATTGGGGAAAAAAAAATCCATGTACAAGTCAGTGTTTTACTTCTTGGACAGACTTTGTATTTTTGTACTTTTCTATTTGCCACACAGCAGAGTAATTTGTTAAGGTCTTATTTAATTTTAACTTTTCCGATCAAAAATAGCCGGTGATGCGTGTGGGGTCCTCCTTTTGTTTGTTTTTGGTGGCCAGCCTTTTTATTTTAGGAGGGTTAGAGAAATAATTATTGAACCCTCTTTGGATAACAGCCAGAGGTTGTTTTCCTTAAGCTGCTCCAGGTTGTTACAAGGCAAGGTTGAAACTATAGGCTTTCACATGGCATTTGAAAAGAAGGTGGTGAGTCAGAAAGGCAGCAAGACACAGGAAGGCTGCTCCAGGTGGCAGAAGCAACAGGGTCAGAGAGAAGGCCACGTTAGCTGAACAGAGGAGAGCAAAGAGGGGAGGTTGTTTAGTGAGGCTGGAGTTAGCTCAAGAAATCCTGGGGAGAGGCCTTACAAACAAGAAGGGCAGTTTTGAATTGCAGCAGGAAATAGTGGAGCTATTTGAAGTTGGGAGCTTTGAGTCTGTGCTTCCTAATCTAGGAGACTCTGGGTGGGAAAACTGCATTTCCACTGGGACCACAGAGGAAGAATCAGCAAGGAGCTGAAACAGGGAGCAAACCTTCAGCAGATCTGCGTGATGTGAAAGACCAACAGGCTTTGGGCATCTGATGCTGAATACCAGTCAATGCCGGGAGAACGAAACAGTGGCTGTGCCAGAGAGCAGTTTGTAACCCACTGGATCTCGAGGCGTGGGACTACCCCACTCTGTGCCAAGGGAGGAGGGTGGGAAGAGGCCAGAGAGCAGTTCAGGCAACAGAAGATGCTCTCATTTGTGCATGATCATTCCTTCTTTCAGACATTTCTGTTAAAACCCCTATGTTGACACCACAGGTTCACTTTGCTAAGAATGGCAGATGAGCTAGGGAGGAGGATTTCAGTCAGTATCACAGCTTGGTTTCAGCTTAGAGATCAAACGCAAAGGACAGCAGTCATTAGTCACCACCTTGTAGATGTTCAGTGTATGAAAGGACTAACTCAAAAAAGGGAATCCAGCAACTGTGTGACCAAGGAAGGAGCAAGCCAGGCAATTATACAGGTGTGGGTACAGCTCAGAACAGATTTGGATGGAAAGTCAAAACCTGCACTGAGCTCAAGGACAACGAGGGGAAAACCATGGAGAAGAGAAAATGGAAGAAGGATCTCTACCCAGAAGGCAGAGTCTGACGTGGTCAGACAGAAGCCCAGCTCTGTGTACGAATTGCACCCAGCTGTCTGAAGGAGATTTCTGAATGGCCACACCTGCAGACATTGCAGTAAATTATGCATTTCTATATGCTGACATGCTTTTGGGGTCTCAAAACTCTGACAGAATATGTTAAATAAAAACAATGAAAAGAGAGCTGAGGCTTTGGGAATTGTTTGGAGATTTGTTTTTTATTTTTAAAAATACGTGTTGAATTCCATGCAACAATATTAAGAAAGCTGAATATTTTTAGAAATATGGGGAAAAAAGCTTTTTTTTTTTTTTTTTTTTTTTTTTGAATACTATGCCAGGGACATTCTGAGAGTGTGTTATTGGACATCACCAGAAATGTTATAAAGAACAGAAATAGATATCAGAGGAATTTCTCATATTCCGCTTGTCTACATGATTGACACTTTAACAGAGTTAATCTACATTTTAGGAATTTATGAGAAGTTAGATTTTCCTTCCTTGACTGACATTCAAGGTCCACTCTACTATTGAGCATCTTTCTGAGTGCACAACGAGGGAGGTAAATTCATTATTTTTGTTATTCAATGGGATTAACAGCCTAGATTCAGGTTAAAGTGATACAGAAGGGCATTAACTAGTTCTAAATGACTTAATTCCTTGAAAACAGTATTTTTTAATGTGCTGCTAATTAAAATATTTAAGAACTCACTGTAACAACATTTTGAAAATAAACCAGAAGAATCAATGTAAACAACATATCATTTTACAAACTAAACGGAATCACTTAAAATCCAATGTAATTCTATGTTCCAATAAAAATAAATATATATACAGGTGTCAAGTTAAGATCGTCAAGCCTGCTCCCAAGATACCATCCAAGAATGAACCAAAAGTTCAGATTAACCCCTCTTATACTTGTCCTTACTTTTTGGAATAGACAAAATAGTTTCTGTGTAGCATCTACCTCTGATGCTTATAACGCTGCTCAATAGCACTTTAAATGAAGGAGGAGGAAAGTCACCAAGAAATGCTTTGGTGAAAATTCACCAGAAGCATCTCTATAGGATTGCAGTGCACTATTATCAAACAATGTTTTCAGGTTTTTAGTCAACATTCCTAAAACCTAAGATATTTTTGTTGCAATATGTTTTCCTTATATAGTGTTAGAAATCTTATTATGGCAGATGTGGATTTAAGCAATATATGCCGTGTGACAAGACAGCATTTAGCAGTCCTGGTCCTCTTAATGTCTAGCTTTTTTTTCCTCCTCTTCTCCAGTACTTTGTATTGACACAAATTACATAATGATTATGTTTTGGAAGGTACAACAAATCTTTGCCCCTTAAGTTCAGACTTATTTTTCTCTTTAATTTCTTAGTCCTAGGAATGTTTTAAGTACTGCTTAACTGTGGTGTGGGCAGGGTAAAATCAAAATATTAAGGAATAGTCATTCAAGGCCAGGTACATGAAAGAAACCTTGTGTCTCTGAACAGACTGTTCCCTCCACCTGGAAATAGTTGCCTTATAGAATCTGGTATTTGCACATTTCAAATCCCTCTCTTTTCTTGAATTCAGCTCCTCCAACACAGCTAAGTAGTTTTGGCAGTTCAGGCGAAAGGGATGAGGTAACAGCTCATTTCCTTTTCATTCACAGGTATTTCCCTCTGATTTTTGACTCTTCAGTTTTTAGTTTGGGAGATATGTCCTTGGCCACAAAACTCTGGAACATAGCTCTGTGACTCCATGCATCAACTAGAATATCACTCTTCACATTTGGAATCACACTTACTCTGTACTGTACCAGTGATCCTGGTGTGCTGTAGAGGAAATGCTTTCATCTTTATTAAAACAATTAATAGACTGCATGGCTTTATCTGTTTCATAAGATATCATCTTTAATGATCCAGTGCAAAGAGATACTCAGCATCTAGATGTCAGACAAGTGGGGAGCATCAGATCATAAATGTAGTGCTTCACCCCATCTTAGAAAGCTGTTGTTTTCTGTGCATGAGCTAACATGCTACTTGAAGTGTAGTTAGGTTAGTTCTTCCTCCAGGATTTATTTTGGTTCCAAATTAAAACAAATAAATGTGATAGGTGCCATTTTGCAATTGAAAATATAATATTATATAAGAAGCCTATTTTTCTCCATGAATAAAATGCAGGTGGTAGCTTCAGGACAGAAAAAAAAAAAAAAGTTGTCATTCCCAAATAGTCTAGCTCAGTAGGTTCCCCACCTACAGCCAGTTGGCAGAGACCAGTTCTAGTACAGAAGACAAGAATGCTCTCCTAAGTAATCTAATAATGCTGGAAAAACTTCTTAGCGCGCAGCAGAATGGAGGTAAGTTTTTGCCATAAGCTCTGAATGTCCCTCACCTTTGGGCAGTCCGTTGTTCATCTGTCAGTTCTACAAACCCAAAGATCTTGTCCATCTCATCCATATTATGATTAACCTTAGTACTATATGTTGAAATGCCTTAAACTTGACAAATTTAGGGTGACAAAGGGGAATGACAATGGATTTTCAGTTACTTGCCTCTTCTCCCTTACGAGTCTGTAACTGTTGTCTTTGTTGACAGAAAGGTCCAGAAAACTGTTAGCCCCTAAGGAAATAGGAGATAGACCATGGGGAAAGAACAAGGAAATAGCCTGGACTCTTCACTTTGTTTCTCACTCAACTTGCAAATGGATATAAACCACTGTGATACCAGTGATGCTGCCAGAGGAAGATTGTGCTGTCATTTTGGCTGCGATACTGTTGAAGAGAAAGGACAAAATTGTCTACTCCAACAATTCCCCCAGCCGGCCCAACTTGACATGGTTTTGAAGCAGGAAATTTACTGCAAGTTTCTTTGCAGTCCTGACAGTCATTGACAGTTCTCACGTGCGTACAGGATTCTCCACAGATCAAAGATCAAACTGAAGGGTCAGTATGAAGAAATAATGTATTACCTTCATGAAAGGATCTTGAAGAGCTCTTCAACAAGCAAATTAAACCCAAATATTATTTTATGTTCCTACTGCAGAAAGGAACACTGCAAGTCAACTGAATGCCAGCTCTTAACCAGCCGGGCAGAAAGCCAGAGGGGCAAGAGGGTGTCAGATGGAATTTAGGCCAGGCAGGCAGGAAACACCAAGAGGAAACACCAGCAGCAGCTGTAGAAGCAAAAGAATGGGCAGAGGCTCTAATACAAATAATAACAGGCAGAGTCTAGCAGCAGTAGCAGATGTCAGAGTAATGCTTTCTGGAGGGGGATGGGATGGCATTTGTAAAGAAAAGGGATTTTTTTTTTTTTTTTTTTTTTTGAACACTTTGTATTAATTATCTGAAAAGGGATTCTTCCCCAGGCCCTTTGAAACACTGTTATTTTGGATTAGCTTGTGAGGGAAGAGACTCAACTGAGCATCCACTCAGGTGCAGTGCCCAGGACAGGCACTGCTGCTGATCCTAATTTCATGTGTGGGTTTGGACTCTTGAGTGATTTGTGGAGATGATGTTAAGAATAATTCTGGAAACAAGTTCAGTAGATGGATCCCTTGTTTCTCTAGTGGTATTACCAGTCTTTTCTTAGGTTTCTGTAAAGGGGAACTAGCAGGGAGAGGGAGGAGGTTCTGCTCTTCCAAAAATGGTGCCATGCTGCTTTTGCAGTAGTTTATACACTGGTTCATACATTTTAAGGCTGTTAATTGTTTCCATCAGTTGCATAATTCACTGCTTAATGAGATGCAATACTTGCACGACAACAGATTGTCATGGTGACGTTGGTCATTGAGTCGTCATTCCTGAGAAACTTGCTTACTTTCATACAATATAGGAGGAACTCTGCAGAGAGGATATTAAACTATCTCAACCACGTTTATGTAATGCCATATTGAAGGGGTGGCAGGTGAAAGAAGAGCTGATTGGCCGTTTTCTCTCAAACACCATCAAAACAAAAGAGCCACCTGCAAGACTTGAAGCAAATAAAGCATCCGCTCATTCAGGAAGCAGAATGTGACTGGAAATAAAAAAAAACATGAAGAAAAAATTCTAAGTACTAATGATATACATTAATTATATCATCATATGTATATCATCCTAATGATAAACATTAATTATATCATCTTTGTTTCACTCAGAGAAGGCAGCATCATTGTACACATAAAAGAAATTGTATTCAAACAGCTTAATGGATTTAAAGAAGAACTGGCTTTGGAAAGTAAGCCAACACAATGGAGCCGTACCAAAACCACACATTAGTAGCACTTACCCAGTGGCTACTCACTCCCACGTGCACCTTATAATCAGTGGTTGGACCACCAGCTCCCCAGATGCTTACTGAGGCGAACCACCTCATCCTGCCTGCCACCGCGCCCTGCTGTGCAGCCACCTAGCGCCTTGGCAGGCCCCTGAGGCTGCCTCTGTGGTAAGGAGACACGGTTTGGCACAGCTGCTGGGAGGCACACATGCCAGTAGTCAGCAGCTGCCTTCTCCCCGGACGTGAGCCAGCTCTCTGCTGCGCACCAGGCCTTCAGGAGGCACCTGTATTTAGAGGAAGGGGAGTTGAGCGTCATTTGGATTTCTCCACCTCTGTCACAACGCAAGAAAGGATCGAGGTGAGTCGTTTCAAGGAGATGTGGATTACGCTTGGATGGGGGGGGAAAGGAAGAAAAAAGGAAAAACTACAAACTGAGTGGTAACAAAAGATGCTCATAATTTGTTGGGATTTCTCTTAATTGATCGTGCCAAAAAATGAAAAATACAAACACAAAGTACCTTTTAAAAATTTTAAGCACATGAAATGAAAATCAGTCGTTGGTTCATATGAGATTATGTGGTTTCACTTCTGTGAAGTCTTTTTCAAGATATTATTTTTCCAGTTACAAATAAATGCGTGTATAAGCAATACGACTTCTCACACAGTTTCTCAGGACCTCTACTGAATCTCACCTTATATTTCTAGTTACAGCATTACAAAACTTTATTGTATCCAACATATGAAGAAATAAAACACCTGTCCCCCCAGTTTTATAGAGCAAATGGTGAGAATATAACACAACAGTCGCAATTCTCTCCCTGTTCCTGAGCCATGAACAGCATGTGGCTCCAAATATTCCTAACGAGACCATTAGCCTCAGTCCGTGAGTCCTATGATAAGGACATAGCAGAATGCTAAATGAATTCTTACAATGGCATCTACAGTGCAAACAGATGTTTGTGCAAACCTGTGAACCTGACATTACCAGAAAATTGTTAGAAATAATACTAAAGAATGGATCTAAGGTCTGTTTTCAGGAGTCAACAAGCACAAATCTTATTCATATTCCCTACTTGTCCCACCCCAAAGAGAGTGAGATGAAATTTCCTCGTGATACCTGGTTTTTGATGTAGTAAAAACTAAAGCCAGACACAGAAATTTGCAGGAAAATATTACACTGTGTGGTGGCATAGCAAATGAAACTCAAAATTTTACAGGCATGAAGTGACGCACATGAGTCCTAACTTTATATGTGCAGTGATGGACTCTGGGTATTACCATGTCAGAGAGGTATTTGGAAATTACTGTAGGTGGTTTTGTGAAAATACCAACTTAAGGACCAGCAATACCAACTTAAGGACCAGCAACAGCCAAAAAAACAAGTAGAATATTATGAATGCTTAGGAAAAGACAGGAAAAGAGTCAGGAACAGAGCAGAAAACATTATGTCATTATATAAATCCATAGTTCACCCATATATTGAATATACCGTGTTGCTTAGCCCCATCTCAGAAAGGGCATAAACAAGAGCAGGCACAAACAAGAGCAGAAGGAATGATCAAAGGCACAGAACATCTTTCAGAAATGAAATCACAAAATAGAGCAGGACTTGTCAGGCAGGGAAAAGACACCATTTAGCTGACATAACAGGAATTATAAAACTGAGCACCATGGAGAAGGTAAGCAAGGTAAGCCTTAGATCTTGGCCAGTGTTATTCTTCCCCAACCCCTTGTCAGTCTGTTTGTTCAGCTGCTTCAGGTTCTAGACTAGGACTGTTAAGACTTCAGTAGCTTCTAAGTTCAGTTCTTTCCTACTTCATTCACTTTTCAGATCTTAATCTTTCTGTACAAGCTGTTTGTAGCATAACTTTCCTTGTGTACCTAGCCTGAGCCACCTCCACACTACCCCCTAATCTCTTTGTTCATCTGAACGTTTGCACTTCCCAGGAAGCATGCAGTAACCTACGCCTTACCTTCCAGTACAGCTCAATCTTCCTGAATTTAATTTCAGTGAACTACTTTTCTGCACTGCCTGGCTGCTAGAAAAGATCCTTCTCCTCTGCTCCCGAGGCTCTTACAATGGAAGGGATATCTCTAAGGGTGAAAGTGTCACAAACGGTTGGATATAATGCTATACCTACATCTCTAGCAAATGTAGGAACAGCATAACCAGGCTTCTCCCAGGAAGTAGGTGAACACACACTGGGATCTGGTGACACCCAACCAGTCTGGCATGTGCCATCAGAAGCAGCTCCAGTCACACCTCTGTATGCCTTGGCCCAGCAGAGGAGACGATCATGCTGTCCCTCCACAAAGCACTAGGTAGGGTTGTGGACTTACTGCGAGACAGGGAACTTAGTCACCACTCTTCCTCTGCTTGCAACACCCTCTGCCTTGTAAATCATCCGTCAGCGAGAGCATCCTGTATGAATGCGAGGGACAAGGGAATATCTGCGGGCCATGATCTAAGGGTTATGGTCTACAGAGCCTGTAATCTTCCGCTGGCTTAGAAGGCAGAAAAGGACTCCTCCTCACACAGCTTGGGCCTTTTCCAGATCCATCTCTCAGAACAAGCCATAGGATCACATTAGCTTTTCTAAAAGGGTAAGCAGCCTCAGATGGAAGAGATAGTGAGCAGACCACTATAGGCAACATTTACACTGATGTCAACCGTTTCTTCTCCTCCACACGTGCCAAACCGACATGCTCAGTCTAAATAGACAGGGCCAGCAAACATCTGGTTGACACAAGAATCAGGAGGTCCTAGCCCACAAACAATGTTTTTGCATTTTTTACTTTAACGTGCTTTTAAGTACACCAAAGATAGCAGTGCAACAAATGAACTTAATCCATTCCCCCCGAACCTTGTTTCTCTCCCCATCAGGTTTGATTCATTATATAGATGCAAAAAATCTGTCTCCCTTGCTGAATTCCTGTCAGATACACGACTGAATGCACAGTTCTGGTAGTGTCCCATGACTTAACTTCAGCTTAACGTTATATTAGCCATATGCAGTACTCAAAGAGGACACAAGGGCCAAGGTGAAGTCCCATGGAATTTGGTTTTTGGCTGCCCGTCAAAGGAGCACAAAAGCTCCAAGTACTTAAATAAGGCAGTTTGTACTTATTGACAGGAAGCCTTCACTAAAGTCTTGATATAAATCTCCTTTAACATTTATAACTATTTACACTTAAAACAGCAGCAAGAAAAGAATGTACTCAGAGAAACTGAATAAAACTGCAGGCTGTATTTTTTATGATATTTGCCTGACATTTAAAATTAAATTTATTAAAAGTAAAGGTGAAAATATAATGTACACATGCACACTGTACATATGATTTATTATGCATCTTGCTTCAAATCTGAAAATTGAAATGCACAAGTTGTCTTCTTGAAGCACAGAAATTCAAATCTGAGTTTATCACCTTCTATATAAATATCGGTTTACACTTCTTCACAATCTCTTCAATTCAAGAATATAAACCAAGTCAACCCAGTGCCTTTCCAACACTTTCTTTTTCACTTCGATTGTGCATGAATTTGCATTTATCAGCTCTGAACCTGTTTCTGTCTGTATTTCCCATTGATCTGGCTTAGGTAGGAAAATCAGAGATAGTTATCCACTTCATTTCCTGTTTGACATATTTCATCATGCAATCGATCTCCAAATGTTATTTTTGACAAAAAAATAACCTAATGAAAACAGATTTGCTGAATTCTTGTAATACTATGTATATAAGAACAAATCGTCCTCCACGTTATGTCAATGACAGTATTGGCAGCTATAGATAGATTTTCAGAAGCAAAGAAATAAAATAAGTGCTGAGAACTATTCACATAATTATTGATCCATATTACTTTTAGCGACATTGTTAAATCAAAAATTTATGTCAGCCTGAGGACATTTCAGGATATTATTCTGAAGTCCACATTATTATCTACTAAAAATGCCTTAAAACCTGCAAGAATTAAGTGGTCCTGAATAACCTTCTAGTCACTAATCCGGCATGAGTTACCATAACTGCACTTTATAGTAATGTAATCCCACCAGAACTCTACGTTGGTTAATTTATGAAAATTAAACAACACATAATACATAAGACTATCATAGACCAGTTCTGGCTGGCATACCACGTAGACAGACCTACAGGAAATATTTCACATAGCATCTGCACTCACACTGTAACTAGTTTACTATTCTAATGGAGCCCCACAAGGAAGTAAAATTAAGTTACTGTCACAGTTTACAGCTTTCTGCCCTGCCCTAAGATTTTTGTATTTGTAATAATTTAAAACCCAGATATGGATATGTTAACGGAATATCTTCAGTCCTACAGTTATTTTGTAAAATAGATCAAATTAAAAATTGGCATCCATAATACCTTTTTTTTTCCACTGACAGGTCATGAAGTACTTGATGAAGTCTTGGTATCCCTGCTACATAAGAAGTTAATTTCCCACAGAAGCACAAAGAAATTTCAGAATAGTCCAGTGGGCAAAACTTGTATATCAGCCCTCGGGGAGCCTCTTCTCTATGCATCTCTACAGGTTAAATTAAACCTGTATTTAAAGCACCTCATCTATGAATTGCAAGCTGTTATGTCATTCGTTTTGGGAGGTTATGTGATGCTTTATTTAGTGTACATGAAGTTAATATAGTAAATTTGACATAGACTATGGGCAGTTAGAAGAAATGAGAATATGGTACAGGCCTTCTGATCCTCAGACTGGTACCTATTTATGACTCACTGACACCGAAGAAAAAAAAAAAAAGAACCATTGTGTTTACCAGATACTTCTCTTTCCCACTCAGGAGAGGAAACTGATCTTTCTGGCATTAGAGTGGACAAAACAATTCCATTACTTTGAAGTTTCTGGAGGGCTACCTCCCAAAGCATAAACTGAGTGTAAAGCATCCCTTTTATAGTGAATGTCTTGATCTGCAACTGCCAAAATGACTTTATTCTCAAGAGCAGTACTATTCACTTACTTTTGAGAGTTTATATACATACATATATATATATATATATATCTGTTGGAGACAGAGGGAGGAGGAGAAAAAAAGTTGCTCTCCCTTTAAGATTTAGTTTGAGTCCAGGTGGCTGGACTGAAGCATCTAGCACAGCTGTACTCCCAGAGCGAGAAAGATTTGGTATGTTCAAGAGTGACCGAATCTCTGGTTTCAGGCAAGTGCTGAGTTTTTATCTTACATCACTCTAGTGAGATGAAAGCAGCACATTTATAATGCTCGTCTGTTTGGATGTAGGATTAACAATGTGAAATACTTTCAATTTGACTTTGTAGGAATAGTGAATATTGCACTTTTCAAAAGAAGGTGTCTACAGGGGAAAGTAGTTGTGATAACAGAAGAAAGCAGTACATCTGTGAAGGAATTTGAGCAGCAGAGGCCTAGAGTTTAGCTTTAAACACAGGCATGCAACGCCAAGTCTCCACAGGGGCAGAAGTCTAATAGAGGCAGCACTGGAGGGCAGAACCAGCCACCGTCCTCCTCCATTCTTATTTATTAATAAATACCAAGAACTGCCAGAGGCTCTCCTGATTCTCTCGTTTCAGAGCATTTCCAAGATGAGAACTTATTTCAAGGTAATGACTCTATTAGAAGATACCCTGAATGACTTTCTGTATTTTTTTTTTTGTAACCTCCATTTCCTGTACAGTATGCAATTACTAGAAGGGTGGAAACTTCTGAACTCCCTAGGAGAGTTTGCTGTGTCTCCCATTTCAGCTTAATAAAATATAATCTGAGTTGCAACATCTGTAAGATGGACTTGCTCCACAACCAGCTGTTCTAACTCAGGTTATTCAGAGGATGAGGAAGAAAATAGATTTGCAAGAGGGATGCTTAATTGATCTGATAAGAGTAGCATTGTTAGATCTTCAGTGTTTTAGAATATTTCCCCTTGTCAAAGTAGTTGAATTGCAAGGCACTGCTACTATTATGCTGACCAAGGCCTCATTGTTCAGCGGCACGTTCTCTGTGTCCGTTATCTTTCTTGAATACCTCAGGACTTTCATGACAGCAAACCACTCTCTTCATTTGGAAAGCTGCTCTGTCAGAATTCAGGTGCTGTGGGGTGTTCCTCTGCCAAGGGTGCTGCTGCATACCAGCCTTGGCACCTGAATGTGGCTCAGCTGGAACTCACCAAAGTAGGGCTGCATGCTGCCCTGGCCCCACAGGAGCTGAGGACAGGGGTGGGCAGCCCACAGGCACACTGGAAGGCAGCAGAGATGTACAGGGCGGTGGTCGGAACAAAAGTCATGGGTGCTGTCTGTTAAAGGCATGAGGGAAATGTACACAAGTCAAAACTGTAACTGAAATTGAGAAGCGTTGGGCATTAAGATGTGCCTCATTTTTGTCGCTGTACCCACTGGTGATAAACTCTAGAAATATCAATTTTTGCAAAACAGCCAAGTGTCTACAGCTAAGGGAAAAGGGCAGCTTTCTGGAGCGGACGTACTACTGGCCAGGGCAGTTAGGAGAAGTGATTATGGGGAAGCAGAGGGGGACTGGTGAACTCTTCCTTTTGCCTGCACAGAACTCTCATTTAGCCTTTAAAGAGGGAGGATTCATTTAGTCAGGACCAAATTTAGGAAAACAGTCCAGCCAATTAGTAGCCTCACTTAACTAGATCCATCAAATGAAAGAAAAAGAAAAATCAGGGGCAGAGAAGTGGGGAAAACAGAGAAAGATTGAGCAAAGTGCTTGCCATTCCTGGAGCTTTTCTGTCTATTGCTAGTTAACTCTCCCTAATTATTTGCTGTTAATTACTGGCATAAAGACAATCTATCTAGTCCTGTCTAGAGACCCTCCAAGATCAGTCCATTGTGAAGAACTGAAGTTCAATCAGAAGGTTATTACTATTATTATTTAAATAGCAAATTATGACTATCAGAGAGTTTAGTACAGGGCTGAAAAGACATTTAAAAAGCCAATCACTTGATATCTTTCTTTTTGGCTAACAGCTCAAGATAAAGGGAAGTGAAACCTTTTTCACTCTGAATGTAGAGGCATACAGTGCAATTTCTGTTAATTCTCTCTCACACAAAAATAACTTTTGATATGAAAAAGAAGAGCTAGGGAGCTGAATCCAGCATCACCAGCTGCCACAGGGATGTGTCTGATCACATGAGATTCACGCAGGAGTTGCTCTAAACGTGCATCAGAAACATCTACTCTTTTCCAGAGAGTAACCAAACTTTGCTTCAGCCCAATGTTCTTCTGTTCAGCTGTTGCTTTTCAATTGCTCCTTGGTAAACTGCACAGATTCACATTGCTTACAATACCTAAAAGAGAGGTTCACTAGCAAACAATCTATTTTCAGGAGGAAAAAATCCACGATGGGAGAGAATGGGGTTATGCATTTGTATATATGGAATGATACTAAAAACAATGAGTAGGAAAAAAGCTTTTACTTCATTGCTGATAATTCCACTGTTCTCTTATCTAATAATGCCTATATGAAAAATATGTCAAATATTCCTATATTTTATGTATATATTTACTTACATTTTTAGCCTTAGCAGCTCCCTGAGTTTCACAGCTATAGGTACAACCTGCACAGTATGTTCCTACAACATGACACTGAGATGTTTTCCTGTTATTTCAGAATGACACAGGTGCAGTAGTCCAAAAGCAACATTTACACTAAGAAAATGTCTCTCAACTGCACGGGGTAAAAGAAAGGTCTTCAGGCACCACGGAAATGGCTGTGGATTACAAGGCAGCAACTCCTTTCTTTATTTCCTGCTGTACACTTCCTGAAGGCATTTGCTGACAAGGAATTTGCAAATCTCGTCTTGTTAACAGCTGCAATGGTCCTTGGTAATACTCAGATATAATCATCTATGTACCTGCCCAAATACAGCTTAGGAAGTGCCAGTCTGCAGAGCTCAGAGTTTGTCTCCCTGTCTTTCCATCTGTGCTCAAATAACCAGGCCTGCCTGCAGTAACCTTCTCCCCAGTATCCTTGCAGATGTTGCCCGCCCCCTCCTCCCGAAGGTTGTCCTGGAGGGAACATGCAGTTCCAGGGTGACTCATACCCCACACACTATCCCTTACTCATTCAAATAGTTTCATTAAAGCCACTGGACCACAGTAGATAATCACTCATTTCATTGCGAGCCCGTTTCAGTACGAACACCCGAGAGAAGAGAATAAATATCGAGACAAGGCACCTGTGGTCATCTCCATGGATAAGGGGCAGATCAGGTGGGATCCTTCTGAGGAAGGAAGAGCCTGTATGTCACGGAACCTCTTACTCAAGCATTTACAGAAGTGCTCAGTGATGTCTACACCAAAGAACCAGTGCAAACAGCTACAGCCCCTTCCCCAGCAATGTTGACACTTGCTATTTTGCTTATTCAGAAACTCGATTCTTTAAGAAAAAGTGAAACCTCCCCAGTCCACTCCCTTCTTTGAGGAACCAGGTAAGTACACAGAACACTGAGCTCTCCAGCTGACTGGGTGGGACCCTCAAGTGTGGGATTTATCACCAAAACCCTATATTTTAACTCATTTTTAAATTATTTTAAAATTAGAGGCTTTACTTGGCTTGCTTCAGTTACCAGAGAAGTGCTATATGGTCCTACTTCTTGGAGAAGAAACTGCAAAACCACAGACTATAAAGGCCTTTAAGTGAGTAAAGTAAAAATCATTTGAGGAAATGCAGCAATGAACTTCCTGGGGGTCAGAAGGTGGTAAAGAAAAATCACAAAAGAGAGAGAAGTGACAAGAGCAAAGAAGAGGAAGAAGAGAGCAACAGAGAATGGTGGCAAGCCTGGCCAAAGAAAGACTAAGGTGACTACTGAAGAGCTATGCTGGGCAGAGACCAGCAGCACCACGCTGGCAGCAGACGTACAGTGTCTCCAGCGCAAAGGACAGCATCCCCAAAGCTAATAGGGATTTTCAGTGCTGGAACAGTGAAACAGTTCATTTAAAGCCAACGCATCAGGCACACTATTATTTTTTGTTGTTGTTGTTGTTGTTCTTAATTCTTGGTAAAAGAAAATAAGTATGTTTTAATCAAATATTGAAAATACATTTGAAAGTTCAGTTCATGGAAAAGGAGGCTCTCTGGAGTAGGCATCCTGTAGGAGTCCCACCGATCTAGTTAGGAAAGAGGTGTACAAGATGCCTAGCCTCATGAGTAGGCAGTTCTTAAAATGTACGAGCCAGGAAAGTGCAGTTAATAGTTTTGCATGTTATCAGACAAGCCAGAAAGAAAGGAGAAGAACTAATGGAAACGGTGATTTTACCAAGAATTTTGCTTTTGCCAACATCCAGAATCATTTAAGATCACAGCCACCCCCAACAAGACGGACCTAAAAATAAACCTGCTATACAGTTGCTGATGAAGCAGGATCTGTCACCTCACCTTTGTATTTACAGCCAGAGCTACAAAGCTTTTGTTTTGTTGGGTTGTTCTTATTTAGACAGCCTGGTAGAATGTTTGAAGTCATACAAAAACTGAAGTAACATGACAATTGTTTTCTAAGCTTAGATGTGTTAATTTCTTGTTAAGTTGTTTGATTAACTAAGAAAATCCAGAGGACATGCTGACTTTGTCTCGTTTCCCCTCCCCCAAATGCATTTTACAAAACTCCAGTAGAGTCTTAACCAAAACAATGTGCTGATATGAGAAGCTGTCTGCATTCCTCTTTTGCAATTCACCTTACACTCTGCATGTTACTTGAAGATAAGCTCTTCTCGATGCCAAAAAACTCCAGCAAGAGGTGAAGGCTTCTTTGCAATGGGTAAAGTGCTGCACAATTTTGTCAAGTTATTCATTGCATTCTTGTTAGTGCATCCCCACCCTTAGTGTAATCCCTGCAGTCGCTCCTCTTCCAAGTGACCCCAGCAATAGTTAGGGGTGGGAATAGCCCATCTCAAACTTGATTATTAGATAATCAACATTAGATGCTGATTTAACTTCTATATTTTCACACTCATCCCTCCTTATGGAGAGGAGCAGTCCTTTAATTAGGAACCTAGGACATGCCTGCTCCCTTTCCCCTGCCAGAAGCAACAATCAGGGGATTTAGCTCAGTTCTTGGAAAGTACCCTCATGTTCTGGGATTTTTTGAGTAGGAAAGGGAAGGGGAGTAGTAACACTTTTCTGCTTTTTCTATTTGTATTATATTCAGCTTTGTTCTAAAGAGAGGTAATCTCCATAAACAGCAAACCAAAACCACTGTAAGAATAGTGGAAGAAAAATGCTTTCTCCTAAATGTATTTATATGCATGCACACAACAGAACTGCAAAAGAAACACACAATGAAATTTGCACTCCCAGACCAGCATAAGGAGCAGCAAATGCCTATATGGAGGAGCTGACAATGCAGGGAATCAATGTCTTCTGACACATTTAAATCCTCCCTTTTAACATACACATTTTATGATTCTTTTCACAGAAGGTAGAGGTTCCCATCATCCCACTAATCTGATAGCCAGTGGTTCAGCAAAACAGAATTCAGCTTCCAGAAAAGTTGTCAGCTAGAATCTCAGGACTGGAGATACTGAAAAAGAAATCCATGAATGTCAGAAGAAAATCTGAAAAAAACATTTGGAGAATGAATTACATTCACTCCTAAAGCAACTCTTTGGTATTTCCAAAAGAAGGTCCCACAGAGCTTGTGTGAAGACAGAATAAACGCAAACCAAAGAAAAAAATGTTGGTTCTGACAGATGATCCTATCAAACAGTAAGCTCTTAACCAATTGATACTTATATGAAGAGAGATAGATAGCAATTAACAAGGTTGCCTGTATAACTGAGGGACACAGTTTCATCTGCTTTCTCTTGGCATCCCACCCCCAAAACACTTAGGCCCTTTCGAAATTCTCAGCCCCAGTGCTATTGTAAGCTTTTCAGGGGAAGGATGGCAATGAGTACATAGAGTGCCCTGGACAGTAGGATCCCAGCCCCATTCTGGGGCTTACCACAGTAATATTAATAAATATCACCAATGGAATTAACTGTTCATCTCTGTGTTCCTCTAACCCGAGAAACAGAGGTCTCATGCTTCACATTTAGAAAGGGCAATTAGCAGAAAACCAATTTTAAGGCAGAATATAAAAATGAGGTGAAAACATCAGGAGATGAGTATGTAGAAATGAAATGACATGGATAACAGCCTTGTGGAATGCAAGTCCTTCAGATGCTAATATATAATCAAATACAGTTCCACTGTTTCTACCTTTTTTCCAGTGAATGCAAGTAATTGGTGTGCCATGCAGACAACACTTTGAAACGAGCCATCTGACAGTGAGTTATGACCTGGTGCAGTTATTTCTGTTATATGAGAAAGATTGGAACCATTGACTAAAAAGTTGTGCAAATTCTAAAACATATGGAAATAAGAAAGATATCTTAAAGCTAAATGTAGTGAAATGCTAACGCTCTAAGTCTGTAGCCAAATTTCTTCTAGCCACTTCAGACAAACTAATGGACAAAATCCGAGCCAGGGAAGGGCTGTAAGCAGTCCTGTCACCTGAACACAGCCACTTCTGCAGTGGAATCTAGAAGCTGCTAAAACAAACGACTTTTTTTTTAATTTTATTTTTATTTTTTAATAGTGCTAGTTTTTCAACTACTTTTGATCTAATTATTCAGCTGTTTGTTCTAGGAAAAAAAAAATTCTCTCCAAACCACATAAAGAAACAACTGTAACTCAAATAATTTCTTTTGGGCCAGTTCAAGGGCTGCATCAGGAGAACTGGGTGGCAAAGTATGAAACAGAATTTGCTCATTTCCTCCTTTATTAACTCACGAAGTAAGCTTAGAAATATAACTAGTTCTGGGTTAACATAGTTTAATCTCTCCCTCCTTATAAAGTGTACATGCTCTGTAAGCATACAAAGCATCTCCTGTATATTTTAAAATATACAATACAAGTGTGTATTAAAGCTGTGTTGGACAAGCTAATGTTTTCCCTTGTATTACTTGGGAGCAGAGAGCTGTTGAAAGGAGTGTAATGAAAGTCACAAGGATAAAGACGAGCAAATATTTACTAGATAAAGAGCCTGAATGTCACACTTCTTAATACAAGAGGCATTGTGACATTGCTCATTTAATCTGGGCTCTGCTAATTGGTCTACTGCACAAGAAAAAATCTTTGGGAGTCCTTCTGGGAATGTCTCACATCATTCCCTATCAGCTGTTGACATACAAATACTCTGGTAATGAAAATATTTTCATTCCTTCATAACAGCATTCCCTGTCCTGTTTAATCTTATTTTCTCTCTTTCTAAAAACAAGCTTCTGTGTGGGGTTTCTGAAGTAACGGACCTGATGCCATATATCAAAAATGTCCTGTGCTCCTGTCAAACTCGCTAGGAGTCCACCCAAAAGAGTGAACGGGGAAAAAAACACAAGGATTTATAGCAACAACATGGAATTTTAAACAACATTTGAAATTAATTTCTGGTCTGCATTATTTTGAAGGACTGTAAATGCAACTAGACTAGAACTAAGCCGTACCTACTAAGTCTCTGTCCCTAGCAGTAAAGTAGCTGACTCAGGATCCAGCTCCATGCTACAAAGGGACAGGTTTGCAAGTTTCCAGAAACATTGCAAAGTATATTTTAGCCAACTCTATCACTTTCATGTATAGGAGTGCTGGGGAACAAGCAGCTGGAAACCCTGTGCGTCTTCCCGCACTCCAACCAGACTCTTCTCTGAAGTGTGGGCTCAGGCTCGCTAACCATGAGGACGTTAGTGATTTACTGCTGGAGATATATAAAATGGTGTTGAAAAGACTTCCAGAAACTCCTTCCACACTCCCTGCTCTGTGTCTGAGAGCATCAGCTCTTCAGGGCAGACCCCTCTGCAGAGGCAGCACTGTGCTCTTCAGCTCCAACAGCAATTCGTTCCGGGACAATTTGCATTTTCAGTGCACTAATTTTAACCACTTAGAACCCCACTTTGTGCACAGGCGCTTACCTCTGGGAATAGGATTGTGTTCTGCTGTGCATGAAATCCACGCAGCAGAGCCACCACGATTGTGTAAGAAAAATCTCTTTTGGAAATGATTTCAAAAAGCTGATACTTTCATATTGTGCTAGATCCTTGTGCAGGTAAACACCTTACTTCCCCTAGGTAAACTCCACACCTAAATGCTGCTCTTAAGTTATTTTAATTATTTTTATTTATATTTTTGTCTTCAATACCACAGCTGGTCCAAATGCAAGGTCTGTGGTATGATGCAAGCTGCTGCCCCTCCCGCCCCCACCCCACTCCCGGGGGACCTCTGCCTCCACCCACATCCTGCTGCCCAGGTTGTGGCATTCCTTTCTGCACCCTATCACTGTCACACTCCCCTCCTGGAAACAGGTGCAAGAAGATTAAAAACCCACTCATTCAGCTGGGATTTTCATCTGTTTGCACCTTCCTCTTTGCCACTTTTATGTGTCAACATCTCTCGAGCAGAAGGCGGAGGGAAGGCACGCTCGCGGTTGCGTTGTTTGCTGTTTACAGTGAGAAACAGGAGTTTTATTTGAGGGACAGCTATATCAGGAGGTAGGAGAATGCTTAAGACACAAAGGTTTTATATATTTTTTTTTTTGATTTTTTCTTAAAAAGCATGTGTGCTTTTTTTCTTTTTCTCTGAAACTCAAGTTTCATTTGAAATGTCAGCATTAACTGATCCTTAAGAGGAAGAGAAAAATTCATCTTAATGAATTTTTGAAAAATACCTGCTTTTTAATTTCTAAATGGTTCATTTCTGAAGACACCAATGTTGCCACGAACCCAACGTGATGTGAGGACCAAAACGTGGTACCGTTTTTGGTTTTAGCTAATAAGTTGCCATATGTCAAACCATCACTGCAACCCAAACAGGAGGCTGAGTGTTAGCCACATTTAATATTTTAAAAACAAGATAGCACAGTGACTGGAATTTTTTCCACAGGAGCATGATAGAACTGCACCTGGTATTGGGAACAGCATTACAATCCTTGCACTTACTTGAAAACTCCATAGGCTGCAGTCATTTTTCCCTAAAAACTCTGCTTGGAGAAAGGATCATGCTCTTTCTCCTTCTGAATTAAAGCAGCCTGTAACCTCTCACCCCTATTTTTAATGGACAAAACCTCTCACAAAGTTTGAGTTTCTTGGTCACCCAGCACCTGCACTCTTTGGACTTGGGGTCTATGTTACAGAAGTATCCACGCTGTGTGAATTTTCAGAATTCTGAGCTTTTAAAATCCCCCTCTCCTCCAGAACCAGCTTTCCGGCATCCCCTGGGAGGCCAGGCCTTGCAGCCCAAGAACTGATCGGTATGGGGGTGGTTCCCACAAGGGCTGTTCCTGATCAGTTCTAGAAGCTTCCCTGGCATGCCACCTGCAATTAGCAGCCACAAAGGGACCCCCAGCAAAGAGCCATTCCTCAACAGATTTCCTAGGTCAGGCAAACCTTCAGATTTGAAGTCATTCAGCGCCATGGTCATGTCCCAAAATCAACTGAAGAAAAACTTGTGGAAACTGATAGTTTCAATGCTTCTTAGCAAGGTGTAGGGTGCCTGAACTCAACCCACTGGAACCAAACCCCTGGGGCTGCATGAGCACAGGAGGTGGGTCTGGGTTGTTCCCACCTCATTCCCTGGGTGTCTCTGGCCAGGGAGAAGAGCTGCACCTGGGAGCCAGAACACCGTTCCTTTTGCTGACTGACCCAGGAGCAGCGTGACATGGAAATTGTCTGGAAATGAAAGCTATGAAGAAAATTTTATGCGCAGTCTTGCATTGCATTAAAGGGTTTTTTTTTGGATTGGAAAGGATTATGTGAGCAAGAACAGCCAGAGAGATTGGTCCTAACCTTTCAAAGATACTCTGACATTTTTTTGTAAAGAGGAGCTTATTTCAGATACAATACATCGGCTAAAATTTCACAGGTAAGCACACAATTAGGAGAACTGCATGTAGCTGCATGTGCTCTTCAGAGTGGGTTTGGTCACACACTTTTATATAAGGACTCCTAACAGATCTACCTTCCGCGTGTTTCCAGTGCCTTCATAAGGACCTTGCAGAAAGCGTTAATTGCTTCTGCGTGCGACTCCCTCACTAGCCATCGGGATGCACCTGTCCCAGGACGTACCAGCAGTACTTAAACCCAGACCGAACATCATAGGCCATGCAGCTTCTACGTAGCCATGAACTAAGATTTTCCCCTGATATGAAGCAAGGAGGGCAGAAGGGGGCATCAGTGAAACAGTGAGTTGCATCAGTGGAACAGTAAAGGTGACCTGAAGAGAGGCTGTCCCTTCAGTGAGATAACAGCATCTGAGGAACAGGACAAGGAGCCCAGTGAGACATTTCTGTACGGGCCTGTGCCTTCGCTGGGCTTCCCAAAGAACTCACACTCTATAAACAGAGTGAATGCACTACCTACTGGCATTCAACAGAGGAAATAATATGCTCGTAGTACTGAGAAAGTCTCTCTGAATGTAGCTAATACTGAGAAGAAAAGTGTGTATTATTTTCCTTGTTTAATCCTACATGCCAGGAAAAAGAGCAATTTAAATTTGCATGTAAAGGAAATGATTTCAATATTTAGTCTTTCAGAAGTAACCCAACAAATTCAGAGAGTGTAAAATATTGTTCCTAACAGATAATAACAGTTTATAAGAAGTTCTGGCTTTGATAGATAGGGGAGAGTGAGAAAGCTTAACAAATGGGTTTCCAGTTATACATGCATGCATTAAAAATATCATTACTTTTATAAACAGCCCAATGCTGTTTTCAAATTAGTGCTACTGAAGTCTCCAAAACTCCTCTTTATGTTTCCTTTACAAAGTTCACAAAACATTGGATTGAGAAAAACCTGCCTTACTGTAGCATTTCCAGCTCTTGGTAGCACCACAGCAGTAAGTGAACATTTTAAAATGCAGGCATTTGTTGTGATTCCTGCCTCTGGTGCTGCTGAACATGGTGACCAGCCATGTAATGCTGAGTATGTACTCTTCGCTCACCACGCTCTTCTCTAGTCCCCTGCAGAATTTCTGCCTTGAAATTTCAAAGGCTACCAAATCAAGGCCTAAGGCAGTATTCCGCTCTACCATTTGGCCTCTTTTTATTCACATACTTCAGATGCTTGCTTCAAATCCCTTCTGCTGCAGTGAGAATCGCGCAAGGTGACTTTGAGTGGGACACCCAGCCTCCTGCTCTCTCTTTGCGTGGCAGCAATGCCTCAGCACACAGCTGGTACTGGGAGGGGAACAAGTCATAGAGTTACTTACCACTCTCTCCATTTTAGCTGATTCCTGCCTGTACATCCAACTCCTCTTCACTCTTTAGTTTGCATCTCCTAATTAGGCCCCTGCTTTAAGCCCTCCCACACTGGGAAGTTATTTGGTAGCCACAGGCAGGCACTGGGTTTTCCCTGGAGGCACATACTCCCTGGTCTAGTTTTCCATCTGCAGCCTTGTGTTGCATCTCTTCACCTCCCCCAGCTTTACTGTGATCTTGTGAGCAAAATACATCTCTCACCCACCTCCCAGGAGCTGGCGTGTGTGTGTGTCTCTCTTACACTAAGTCAAAAAACAAAACCAGGAGAGATTTCTCTCCTTGGCTCCACTCATACACAGAACCCTTTAATATTCCATCTATATTTTAACTAGGTACTGCAGAAGAGCTGTGTATATTCTCAAAGGGAAAGCTTTTAAGAGGTTGGGTAGTTCTTCAGGATATGCAATTTTACTATTTTTGTCTTCTAAAAAGAGGTATTTGTAATTGAGGCTTCCACAAAGTCCGAAATTTACTCCTGCTTGAAAAATCCCATTTTCCCTTTAAAGGGAAGAGGAAAAAAAAAATCTTTGTCCTTCAGAATCCTTAGATGCTTTTACTGATCTTTTGTTGACTATTTTGTGAACTCAGAAGTCTGATGTCAGCTACTCTATAGAAAGGATACAGGCTGTGCTACCATAACTGGAATTATTTTTAAACACTTCCCCCTCACAGACCAAATCCTTGGAGGCTAAAGAGACGATCGACAACTTAGATCTGGATACAAAAGCTCAGGTCAGACAATTCAATGAATGTGCCTGCCTGAGAGCTTGCGCACTAGTCCAGTTATTAGCAGACTGATACATCCTTATGACTATTAGTAATTATGCCTTTGCTGAAATATCCACTCAAACTTTTGCTATCTGAAATTGAAGTTTCTATCATTTGCACATATGCATAAGTTTTCTTTTACTTTAAAATTCCAGGCAGAGCACTGAACAAAACAAACAAACAAAGAAGCCTTCCCATGCTTAAGTAGCTCAGCATTGACAAAGAACAGGGGAGAAAATTTACTGGAATAACTTCAGGTAGACCACAAAGCACTTCCAAACAGAATATTCAAGGCAGTGTATAAAAGTAAGGTAATAGAGACAGGCTCAGTAAGATTTCACTTGAACTGATACATTTGGATTTTTGAGATGCTTTTCCCTTCAACTAGCAGATTTTAATTTCAAATTGATTTCAGCCTCTCAGAGGCTGAGAGGTGACTATAAGCCTATGGCATTACAGGGAGAAGCAGCTAAAACTACGCAGAAATCATGATCTGCGAAAAAAATACCAGAAACATAAGAATATTGCTTTCCTTTAACTCACTCTCAAAGCAATTATAAGCAAAACATAGTACCAAACAAAACCATCCAGCACGTGCAACCATCTGTATTCTCTATGTCAGACTGCAGATACCTGCTTTCAAAAACGTATTCTCCCATTTGTTTCTCCTGCAGCTCACATGAGGACAGTCAGAACAGTGAAATTGGAATTGGCTTTTAACAAATGATCAATTAGCACACAGCTGTACCCTATAGCCTCTTGTGAAATGGAACTCCCCTACAGCCAGCTTAACAACTCTGCACAGATTGCCTAATAGTTCCATTCTTACTAAAGGAAAGCAGCCAGAGCTTTACTAAACTCAGTTTTTCTATGTTTTAGTAATTTCTAGTACTTCTGAAAAAGTCGCACCTCCTGCAGGCACAGAAGACCACAACTTTTACATTACAAACCCTCAACTATTTCACTTAAAAGGTGAGGGATTCTGGCTCTTGGGGCTTCAAATGGAAAAGTAAAAATAATAATAATAAAAAAGTAAAAATAATAAGAATGTGGTAGAATGTTACATTGAAATAAGGTGAATATCATGTTTTTTGGGATTTTTAAACTTGTGGCTAATTCTGCAGAATAGAAGTGTAGGCATGTAAGATCATGACAATAAAATTACAGTGCAATAAAATTACAATGAAATTTACAGCTAGAAATAGGATGAGACTAGGCTGATGATAACTGTCCTGAAAAGTAGAGTGCAAGCACTGTGCAAAGATGTACACTACATCCCCGGCATATTAAACTTCTCTTTTGGGTGTAAAAGGAAAATAGCAATGTTTCAACATTAAGTGACAATTTAGAAAATTAAGCCAGAACTAAAGTTTCCTGTGCTGCCCACTATAACACAGAAAAGTTAACTCCCAGCATGGACAAAGCTTCTGATCCAAGATTTTAATCCGTTTACCTGAAGTTTGCTATAGACCTCGATAAAATTGAACTCATTGCTGTACCTGACAGGGTCCCCAGGTCACTGGAAGCAGGCAGTCTACCAGATTCCACGTCTCGCAGAACATTGTTGTATCCTTCCTCAGGAGCCTTCTGCAGTGTTGTGCTTTCCAAGAGGTTTTTCAGCTGTGCTGAGGATGTCTGCTCAAGAAATAAATACACACTTCTTTCAGAAAACAAAGGTCATGTCTTTAGTAAATGATTTGTCTTCAGGTGTTGAATAATGGTATTTGTATACTTGGAAGCACACCAAGGCTTATTTTTTATTTTTATTTTTATTTTTTTCATTAGCAGCACAGATGTAGTCAATAGTGCTTTAAATATGGCAGCTACTTAGAAAACATGCTTTATTGAATCTGACAGAACTTATCAGACATTACAAAACTGCTGCAGTTCTCAATTTGTGTTATTTTAAATACACTACACTTTCAGTGCAGCTCCTAAGTAGGATTGTTAAAGTACTAAATCTCTGAACTTGCCATGTGCTTATTACAGAATGTTAAAGTCTATTATTTATACACTCAAATGACAATTTTTACACAACTTTAAACACGTGCATGCGTTCTTTAGCAAATATGCAAGTGTTTTTCAAGTTTACTGGGATGGAGAATAAGACAAGAAATATTCAGGAGATAAACACATCAAAAGTGTAAGTAGGATTTATGAAACTGCCTTACGCATTTTAGTTATCTGATAGTGGTAGACCTTTAGAGCAGGATCTAGCCTTATCTGCACTTGCTCCCCTCTACCCCAGCATGACTGGGTGCAAGGAAACTCCCTGCAGCCTTCCCACGAGCAACAAGTGTGGGGCTGGGAGGGGAAGAGCAGCTCCCCACCAGGCAGGAACAGGTTATGGGGATTTGCACTGCCTTAGGCGTAACAGGCCTGCGCTGTTCTCACACACAAAATGAACTTCTTCGCCTTTTCTTAGCTTCTTTAGGATTAAAAGTAATAAAGCCCTTTTACTTACAGACCACTTTACAAGTAGTAAAGTGTTAATACTGTATGGTATAGACAAGACAAATACCTAATCAGTCGCAGTGGCACTCTTCACATGTATTGCAAAATAGGGTTCACATAGGTTGATTCATCATTAAATGTCAGTAAGGATCCCACAAGGGTCCTGAGGCTCCAGCCCTGCCCACTTACACAGAGCTGATCACATAGCTGTGGCCTTGAAACACATCCTTTATGTTAACATGGTACTTAAACCCCAACTTGCTTTTAAAATGCATTTGAAGTTTTTAGGAGTCCCTATTGGAATGAAGGCCAAATCCACAGGGATGTGGTCAGCTTGGCTAGAGCTTCACTGTCAGAGGAACACAGATAAGGATAGTAGGGCTAGTGGCCTGGCCTGCTGAACTGTCTTCTCTTCTTAGCTTAGGAATTATTTAGGGAGTAACTAGGACAGGAAACTTCTCCCTACCCCCAGTTTATTAAATGATTTCCTGCCAGTCCTTAGAAAAAGCAACTCATTGCTCAAAGCCTTAGGAAAAAGTTGTGAGTGGCTCACATCTGGGCAGGGAACAACAGGAAGGGAAGGACGAGCAGAGAGCTAATTGGCCTTTTTACACTTTGCCAGGGTAGCTAGCATGTTGCAGATAAGCTTTCCTCACTGCTGATACCCTGCCGGTCCCTTCCTCTCTTTCAATCTGCCTTGTCTTGAAACAATCATGTCAGCTGTGACTCCCGGCCAACACCAAAGGATGAAGGAGTGACCTTCTCCACATACCAGCACTCAGGGTAGCTACAGATAATTCCACAGTTTTCTAAGCACAGTAGAAGTAAGCAGTTTTTCCAGTGATCTCATTAACATAATTACACCCCCTGCCCTGAATCAGCACTAGTAAGATCATCTAATAAGTGAAATTCATTTACCAACCCAGTCCATAAATGATGCCTATTTCATTGACAATTTACAGTAATAATTAATTCATCAAGACACTTCTCAAAGTGATCTTTCTAAAGCTCTACCAAATGTTGTTTATATTTTTTTTTCTGAAAAAGGCAGATTTCAGACAACAGCCTGGTGAGACAATCATATTAACAAATGGTTTGGCATCTAGATAACCAAACTGATTAACTAAAGAGTACGTTCCAGAAGTCCCAGTCCCAATACATTATCATGCTATGTCCAACCAGACATGATGTATGGGCATTTTTGTCTTCAGAAGCAGACCCTAAATGGTCTTTTGAAGAACAAAATCTTCACATTCCTTTAATTGCAACTGTATATCAGCTATTCCTTTCTGTTTTCCTGTTCTGCTGCCAACTTGCAAGCACAAGAAGCATGTGCAGAAATTATTGATACATGCCTGATTTACTGAAAAATTTGCCTGTTTAAAAGGCTAAAACCCTTCTTCAAAAAATTGGTATTTTAACCAAATTCTAGTAATCATTTGTAAGAAGTCAACAAGTATCATCTCAGTGACATAGACCCTGAGAGATTTTTCGAAAGCTCAGTGCATTTTCAGTGCTCCGTGCTGAACTCTCCTCGTTGCTATTCAGTTGCTCTGAGATGCAGTGCCCAGACTAGGATGGGTTATGCCTGATGCTTTCCACTGCTACCAGAATAAAATGATTATTTCATGGGTAATGTATTAAATGCATTTAGTGCAACTTAAGGAAGAAGGAAGCGCAATAACCGATGTTAGATCAGTCACTGACCATTGGTTATGCAGCAGGTTACTCCTGTCCAGTGACAGTACCTCACACTTGTCTCTCTTGACCAAAATCCTTTTTTTTTTTTTTTTTTTTTTTTAATTGCACTTCATAACTGTCACCTTCATGACCTGTACTCTTATTTTCCAACTGTGTTTTTGACGAAATGTGTCAAAAAGCACCATGCCAAGGCTCTCTGTGATAGGCCACCCAACACATTCTTTCGTTTGACAACAAACACTGATGGCACCTCCTGGAATGAAGGTTTGCACTATGCTTTCCACACACGTGCTGTAGTCGTTCCATAAAGGTCTGATATTCCGAGCCTTATGAAAACATTGCAAAAAAATCTTTCTTTTCTATCTTCAAGGCCTACTACTTTTCCTTGTGGAAGGAACAAGGCCAGCCTGTTCTTCAAAATTTAAAATCACCATGCAACTCATCCTTTTTCCACAACTGTTACTCAACTCCATCTTTTTGGAGCATTTATACTTCCTGTTCTGTTCTCTGATTAGAGCAAAAGTAGACAGCATACCACGGAAACACACTCTTGGAGGTGACAGTGTTGCCATCTTTTTTGGAGAATAAAAAAACTCCAAGTAGAATTAAACAAAAACACACACGCACAACACCAAACCACCAGTATTTCAGATATGAAGTGTAGAAGGTGTTTGTGTTATGTTTCTTCCCGGACAATTCGGCCAGAACAGCAGCATTCTGACATCTGTAATCACCTATCAAAAGTAAGAATGCCACATCACACTTCCATCTCAAGCTATTTTAGAAACACTTTTAATTTTTTTTTTTGTTATCTATCACAAAGTTTGGCTGTTGTGCAGCAAGTTTTTGTGCTGTGTACAAACTGCCAGGGTGATGAGAAGGAAAAAGCACACATCGCAGAAAATCCACGTTTCTCTACTGATAATCAAACAGTTCAAGTCAAAAGTTACTATGGTTATTCTTCATCCAACAGCTAAAGATGTGTCATACTGCACAGAAGACAGGCACTTTTTTTTTTTTTTTTTGTCTCCTAAAATATGTTTCTAATTTAAGTTTGAAAAAATATTTCCATTGTGCCATATATGCGGTAACTCAAAACCAAAATGAAAGGATTAAAATCAGGGCTGCACAGAATGGTTTAAATTAAATTCAGGTAGTGGGGAAGACTGCCGTATCTGGCAAGCTCCCACTTACTGAGCTTTCTGGCCAAGAGGCAAGATGAAGCATAACAATCCTTACCTGCCAAGTCTAAAGCAATTTTGAGGCTTTTATTCATCTCTTAAAATAAAACGTTAATGCTCTTGGAAGCTTGCCTACCCACACAGTAGATCTCACCTGTCTTTTCTTTATCCTCACACAAATGTACTATAGCATGCTTCAGTAATGACTGAAAATATTTATTATTATTATTATTTTTTCTAAATACATGGTGTTTAAACTTATTGTCCATTACACTTCAGTGGAAGTCATGACTAAATCATCTTGGTATTTTGAAAATCTTAGCTAATAGGTTACAAGTTACTGCTAACAGCATACTATAAAAAGAGCTGAAATTTGGGCTGTGGAATGCCCTTTTCCTGTCTGTCACCCTTCCCATACCGATAAACACCCTGGTGTCCCCACAGCCTTCCAAGTTAAATCTGCATCCCTCCCAAATGGTTCTGTTTATGATTCTGCAAACTGATTTACTTATGATTCATATTACTACTACAGCCAACATGAAATCAGCCCTAAGGCTTCCCCGAATACATCATTTCATCCCTGAATGGATTCCTCTTGGCTAAGGAGAGAAAGGATAAGCCGAGCTCTGACTTCGGCATACCAATCTCAGTCTTTCAGAAAAGGCACTGGTGTTGAAGAATTGTAGATTTCATTAACTTCTTAGGAGATTGCTCAAAACAGTAATATCAAATTATTTTTTATAGACAGTTGAGAAGAAATAAGATATATAAATAATTCACACACCTCTCTGGAGATTTCTTCTCATCCTGTATGGGGTTTAAAGATTTTCAGCTGGTACCAGTAGCAAAACAGTACAGCCTGGCCTAATAAGGCCACAGTTAATCTGTGCAGACCATCTACCTTCAGGGAATTATTTATTCCAAGCCAGGGAGTTCCCAGACTTTTTCTGCCACACATACAACCATCAGCAACAGCAAATACCTTCACTGGCAGCATCAGTTCCCATTTTGAAGTGGTTTGCACCCCTCCCAGTAGAACACGC
Source organism: Heteronetta atricapilla (assembly GCA_011075105.1). NCBI lineage: Eukaryota > Metazoa > Chordata > Aves > Anseriformes > Anatidae > Heteronetta > Heteronetta atricapilla. Next base: position 7,432,474 of record CM021739.1, on the reverse strand, counting down.
ACCACATTATCTAAGCTGTTGCATTCTGCAGCAATCTAGAAATTACTCTTTGCTGTAAAACCCGAAAAAAATGCAGCAATAGCACACCAAGTAACAGGCCTGGCTGTGCTGAGAAACTGGTGCCAATTCTTTTAATGCTGTTTTCTGTCTCCCTCGAAAACAGTTTTATTTATTTATTTATTGTGAAGTATTTATTGACTAAGAAATTCTGAACACTTCATTAAAAAGCCAAGCTTCACATAATTCTGGTTGGGACTATGAGCGTTGTAACAGATCAAGCAGAAGATTTTGTTTTGCTTTCATTGTTATAGACCAAGATCATGTCTGAAGAAATCCAGAGAGTTCTGAGCACTTTGGGGTGGACTGTCAGCAAGTACTGGCACTATTCTTAGTGCTATGCATTCTGCAAGACAGTAGTGTAAGAAAAAAAAATGGTTAGCATTGTTCATAATTTATCTGGGAAAAAAAAAAAAAAGGAGTGACTAAGCAAGCTTGTGATAAAGGCTGTTCTGATTAATAGTGTCTTCTTTCTTGGACCACATTTTATGAAATGGGATAATAATCCTTGGAGACTACCACTCACCACTTGCCAGTGATAGGGAAAGTAGGCAGGATGCCTGACAGCAAAGATGTGGTACCCAACGCGCCCGTCTGCAAGCTGCTCTCAGATTGATGAGTACTCCAAAATGTTCAGAGCTCCACGTTGATGGCCCTGTGAAGAACTATCTGCCTGATACACAGCCTGCAGAACAGAGGGTGGGATATGAATCGTGGCAACTCTGAGCAGGGCTGAGAGACCAGGGAAAGAAACTTTCACTGTCAAACAGGAGGTAAGTTTTCAGTTTTATTTTTATTTTTTAAACTTATATCCCAAGTGACTTATTTCATGATGATTTCAACTGCCACATCAGTGACCTCTGTGTTCAGAATGCGTTTCCAGTACTGGCGCATGCAGAAAGCTTTCTTCTTAAATTACAGAGAGTTCAAATAAGTATAATCCTAAACGGGATCTCAGCTTCAGAACAGAACCAGAGTCACTTGTGCCATTATCAGATCATCTTCTCAGACAACCCGAGGTCAGGCCAACCTAGGCAATTATATATAGTCATTTGTGTGGAACTCATGGCATTTGAAAGCCTCGTGAAAGCTCATCAGGCTGCGCAGAACTCCAGAGGTCATTTCTGTTCCCTCTCATTACACCAGCTCCTAACGGTGGGGAGATTAGAAACACTCCTTCAATTCTAGGTGGCGATGTTTGGTTTATTAAGGAAAAAGGATGTGCTGCAGCCCACAGTGAAGAAGAGATTCAGACTAATGCCTGAACTCATGTGGCACGGTTGTTCTGTAACATTAGACATTTCAATGTCTAAAAATACTAGGAAAAGAACTGTGGTACTGTCATTGCTTAAATTTCCTAAATTTCATTTTTGTAATTTCCTCATTCCACAGGTACTATAAACTGGATACTTCTCTTTAAGAAAAGAAAAGAAAAAAAAAGTAATCATCTCTATTATTGCTAGTTTGTCATACAGCAAGCACGCAGTGCCTCAGTGTGTAAACACAGACCTTTTACCTCAAATCAGATTCAGAACATTTTCAGCACAGCTACGAGAACTGAATGGAGCCACACGTGCAGGCATTGTGTTTGCGTGGATTAAAGCACAACGCAGCAGGAAAGCGGCATTGGCAGCACTTAATGGAAATTCTGCAGGACCAGATCCTCTGTCCCCCCTCCCCCATGTCCAACTTCCACATTTGTTTTGAGCTTTCACAGGAAATACAAGTTCCATCCTAACACCTATATCTATAGATAGCAAAACTAAGGGAAAGGGAGTTTAATTCTGTTGAGCAGTCACCTTTCTGCACTAAATATCCACTTGTTGGCTGCTAAGCTCCACTGCTGAATGAACTACATTGTTCATTTCTATTCTTTTATCATGCACTTCCCTGAAAATCAGTCCTTTTATTCACACACGTGTTCATTCTCTTAAGATACTGCTCTTAGTTATTACAGTGGTCCCATGTTCTCTCGATCTCTCCACTCTCTTCCTCCACAGATTGCAGAAGAAGGTCTAATGTTGACTTGTGTTTACACACAGCTAGAGCCTGTGGCAATGGAGTGGCTGCTTTATTATTTTCTTTAGGGTATCTCTCTTTAAAAGTGATTTCATTTTCATTTAAAAGTTTTCTGTGTTCCCTGCTCAAATATTGTTTCATTGAGCATTTATCAGTATGACAAAGGAAAAATGTGAAATATGACAATGTGCATAGCTAAGGCACGTGCCCAACATGGCAGGCCTACAGTACTGTTTATTGTAGAGAGTAAGAAGTAACAGAAAAGTTCAGCTCAGCTGATTTAGCATTGTATTACATCGAGTGTGTACTGTACGGTCTTGATGGAAACCAGAACTGTGATGGCCTACCTTGTTATAGAGCATAAAATTCTAAGCCATCACTGTCTGGAAACAATTGCATAGCATTATGTCAGCTTTGAGTGATACAATTCCCAGCTTCTAAAACAAAAGACAGCCAATGGGTTCTAGACATAAATGCATAAAGCTTAGATCAACTGAAGTTTTCCTAGGATGCAAGGTGTAGACGAGATTTGTTTGTCCAAAACAAACACTGCAGTACACTCACCTACTTCTTAGAAATTTGAAAAAAGATCCTCAGATATTCCCAAACATCTATCTATAGTTCTCCAAATATTTTAATGGACCTAGGGAAATCTTGTTCATTGCCAGGGAGCCTCTTCTATCCAGTACCGCCCACCCATGATTTCAGCAGCATACTTCTCCCCATGGCAAAACAGCCTCCACAAATCCCCACCACACTTACAGGGCCCATTTGTGCCCCTCATTTGTGAGCATTCAGCCAGAAGACTCATATGGCCTACTGTAACAAAGATGATTTTTCTGTTCTGTTTCTGGAGAAGTAAGCAGCTGGTGTATACATGCACTGAGATGCCTTTCCATTTAATCTTCACCCTTCAGTGACAGCTGTCACTCTTCTTGGGTGGACAGCTCACATCAGGGTGTTGAAAGTGCAAGGTTTAGATTTCTGCACGGTGCAATCCAAAAACATCAATAGGTGAGAAGTGCAAGAAGCAGAAAACAGACAAGGAACTTCACAAAGTGTATGCTGGACTGTTGCTTATAGATCCTAATAAAGATTGTCACCTGATATTCGCCATAAATACCCAGGTGGTGGGAAGTCAGTTGTTTGTCTGTGTGTGGTGGATGATCCATGAGCTGATGCTCAGAGCACCAAATGTACCTGCCTGCAGTTCATCCTCTCACAGTCTGAACACACCAGTGGACGAACTGGGATGCTACAATGTTTTGGATCATGCAAAGGGAATTCAGGATGACAATCTGAGAACAAATATTGACCTGAAGCATCAGAAGCTGTCCTCTTCTCTATTTTTTGGGGTGGGGTGGAGGTAGACGTTTTTAGAGGAATTTCTTACAGAAGAGGACACTTGAAGTGAGGAATTTCCTTAGAGTTCCCCACTCAAAGAAATAGAGGGGATGGATATGTCTGCCATGAGGTAGAAAACTGACTCCTCCACACACAACATGGGCTTTGAAGCTAACTGGAGAGGTCAAAGCCACATGAAAATGACCCAATTATAAATAAATAAATAAATAAACATGAATAAAAAAATGGTGTTCCCAGGGCTGCAGCCTGGGAAAATAGAAGATCTGTGAGGGCGCTGAAGGTAAGGGATAATTAGAAATCCATGACGCAGTTCAACAGAGGCAGACATTTGGCTCTGGCTCAGCCAAGCATTGGGAGGAACTGGGAGAGAGACGTGCACGCTGCCCCTTGCCTTCCACATGAAGAATGTGCAGAGACCTCATGGCTCAGCAGCTGCTGGGCACCCCTTCCCTTCTGTCACTTGCATGGGACAAGTGTGGGTTCCCTGAGCTGTCCCTGCAGGGGGGATGTTTTTCTTTGCAAAGTTTTGAAGCCATTGAGTATGTGCCTTTAAAGCCAGCTGTCTGCTATTAGGATTTCATTACTGCACACTGCTCATGATTTTGGCAAGCCTGTGTGACAATTAACATGATTTTTTTCTGGGAGGGATGCAGCACATGACATCATGTAGTAAATCCTCTGATATTAGAACCTTTCATTCGTACCCTACTGTACTTGCTAGGGTAACAAACTCAAAATGAGAAGCGTAATTACACAATAAGTCTTTCAGTTGTATCGTTCATTAACTTTTAATACTTTAAGTATTCAAATCTGAATCTGGCACAAAATACATTGGAAGATGAAACTTGACAAATCTAATCAGGCACTAATCGAAGTCTTCAACATAAGCCTTCACCAATTAAAAGAGTTTCATAATGGGAAATCTCAGGTTCTTCAACTGTTGCTATTATCTTACAATTGCCCTTGTCTGATTTTGCAGTGCATTCTGAAAATTCACATGCTAACAATTGCTAAGAAACTCAAGCTCTCAGAACAAGCAGCATTTTGCAGCCAAATCCCCCCAAGAACAGCTTTCTAAAAATATTGGTGATATAGAAAAAGAGTGGCTTAAAAACCTTAGCTTATCCTCAGGAATCCCCCTTGACGAATTTATTCTAACTTCACAGCTAAGTAGTTTAGAGAAAGATTAATATTGTGTTCTTCAAGAGTAGTCACAAAACAGATTGAAGAAACCGTGCAGGATTTGATGTAGCCTGTCATGTAACCAAAGAAACCAATGTTAATACTTCTAGGACTCACTCAGAGCATTAGAACAACTCCACCTTAACCCTTGCTCTCTGTTCTCTATTAGTATAGTAAGTTGTCTGGAAAAAGAGACTGTTATTCTGTCTTACTTCTAGGGTAAGTTACCCAGGTTTTTAGGATTTCATATACTTTTATGAGAAGACTCCTGAAAGCAGAAGATTTAAACAAATAACCACAGCCAGGCCTCCCCAGTTTTAATCACCCAGTTATTTACCCCTTTTTGTGTGACCTTCAGCTTTTGGTTAACTGAGTAAACAAGACTGATCATGTCCCCTCTTTCTTTCCTACTTAGTCTTTATACTAATTACTATAGCTAGAAAAGGTCACAGTGGCTGACACTTCTGCATCACAGTTCACTAACACAAGCAAAATACAGTATTCGTTTTGAAAGCTCTGAAGCTATCCTGTTACACATTATCTTGCTGCTTGCTTTTGAGATGCACTTCCAAAGTTACCATGCAATAACAACTTTAATAACAAGAAGCATTCTAATGCTTTATTTTTCTTGGTAGTTACAGAGGAATACTTAAAACTTCAAAAGAAAAGCTGAAGCTCCAATAGTATAAATAGTCCCAGCTTCGCTGCTTTAAATAGCATGAAGACAGCATACATCCTCAGAGAAGCTAGCACAAATCTCTGATTAGAATACTTACGTTACACTTGGTTTTCTTTAACTACGTATACTTTCAAAGCAAACTTGAACTATAATATTTTAGTCATACAGACTTTCTTTCTGCTCTTTCACTGAAAAATTATTCTACCTATTTATATACAACTTCACATTTTCCTAGAATTAACAGCAATGAGAAAAAAATATAAGCATATTTACTTTTTCTTTGTTTATTGATTCAACAGAAGGTGAAATTGTTTTAAAGAGATTCAGCCCTGTGTGTTGTTATTTGAATGATTCCACCACTATTTTGCAGCAGAAGCTGCAAGTGACTGGAATTTCCATAGAGACTGAGAGTTCCTCGTGTTAACTCGTACGTATTCTGCCAGCATCATCTCTACCATCACAGAGTGATAAAAAGCAAAGATACCCCCCAAATACATCATATATTGAAGGTAAAGAAGTGAAATAGATCATGGTTTGATGACTCCAAGGGCTCTCAACCACAAAAATGACAATTCAGCACACGGTGTAGAATTACAATGAAGGAGGCTTTCAAATGCTCAGAGCTTCGTATTTGTGGTATTATACTAGAACCACAAGATTTGGCTAGGTGTTCTTCCATACCTATTTAGTTTCTCCTAACAACCAAGTGTTTTACCTTCCCCTCTTTTCTTCTGCTTTCCTTTGTTTGCTATCCTCAGAGCACTCACGTCTTGCCACTCCAAGGCAAGTATAAATGAGATCTATGTCAGTGCTTGTTTCCAGACATACCTTTTGATACTTGCCTCAAAACACTCATCTTAAAGCTAAGATGGAGGCTCATTGCCTGTGATGACTTCTCAGAAACTAACACAATAAGCAGCAATTTCAGTCAACAACTTGGTCCACCACTCCTGCGTACTTTTCAATAGAACTTGTTTGTGAATAGGAGACTACACCTGTTAAAAAAGGTTTTTATATACACATCTGCTCTACTTGGAGAAGCACTGGTAGCTGAGCAGCCTCTTAGTATCTAAGATCTAAAACACAGAGTTCTGATCATAAATTCTTGAGAAAAGCCTGGTTCCTAGCATTTTACCTTATCACAATCAACCCCAGCTAGAGGTCGTCACGCTGTAAAACTCAGTTCTTTAATTATTCCATTAACATAGCATGAACTACAACAAAAACCCAATATTCCTTAAGTGAAGAGGTAATATTAAATTATTTTGCATTGTATAAAGACAAAATTGACATGGGAAGTACAGGTGCCAGCATGGTCCAACGATCAAGGAAAGGACCTGGACTATTCCCCCAGCTCTGTCCTCAGCTGGCTGTGGGATCCCTTTGCTCTGTCTCAACATTACCCATGACGTTACTCAGGCTCACTTGCTTCCCAGGTGACAGGCTACAGAAGCAGATAATACTGATGGGACTACAATTTTGTGAAGCAACTGAGAATTCCACTACAATATATAGATATAACAACAGTTAGGTCCCCATGTCCTGCTCGCAAAGTAAGGATAGGCTTGTGTTACATTGTGCACAAGTTTGCAGACACAGTGCTTCTGCAGGAATGGCTTACATCCTTCAAATAGGTACTTCCCAAAAGACTTGTGAGGGGTAGGTCATGTATGATGCAAAGGACCCTAACTCAGGACACACAAAAGTCCTTGAGACATTGTAGTGAGAACAACATTGTTTTGTAACATGACTCTCATGAAATTACATTAAAACATCAATGGCAGTTCTGCTTGTAACACTCAACCTGTAAGTTTCCAGGGCTGGACTTTTTTCCTTCCTTCAGGTCAAGTCTCTGAGATTAGCTCCCTGTTCACACTTCCTTAATGACTCAGATATTATCTGCAAGCAGCAGGCCCTTAAAGTGCAGTTTAAATAAAAATTAAGTTTCCATTATGTAGGAATTATCAGTTGCATCCATTAATTTCCTCCCTGTAGCTAAGGAAAAGTAGCGGATAATTTCCAGAGCAGGCTGCTGCAAGTTTATGCTTTTTCACATGCTAGTAGAGCTGTTTCTATAGCAAAACAGTATCTTAAACTGTTAATTTAAATTTCTGAGACAGCTGTTGACAAAGATGTCAGGAAGAAATAAAACCTGTTGTGGGGTAACTCTTCAGTCCCTCAGCCAAGGATTCAGAAAAATCAGCCACCATGTTGCTGCTATATTATACAATCTGAGATTGCACTAGTGTCTTGGAAAATAATTCTCTGCCTACCGCCAACTCCCTCAGCCTTCCTGACTTCATTCAAGGATCATACCTTCCCCGGCCAGTACCATCTGCCATGTATATGCAACAAGTAATTCTCTTATGGGCACTTCTAGCTTATAGTTTACAACAGAAAAGTTCAAGTATTTATCACAAGATTCAACTTCTGGAGTTTCAAGTGTACATATGACTATTTAAATAGTCCCACTGTGCACAGCGTCACTTGGTACTGGTCATCTGGGCAAGCTTTTGATGCAGTCTTTTATTTGCAGGGTTATAGATACACAGTGGGTCACAACAGAGGGAGAGCAAAATCAGATTGAACATGGCACCATGCAAAGACCCAGTAGGTCAGAAGGGAACCAAAAAACACTATGCCAGGCCAGTTAGCCCAGGCTCAGCACTCTGCAAACACAGGTAGGCTACTTCTTCAGCCTCCTGCACAGGGCAGCACCAGGCAGCCCAGTGGCAGCTTGCCCCGGGCTCCCTCCACAGTGCAGATGTGCAGTGAGAAACCTCATGGAAGTTGGCTTGCCACAGCCCAGCCTGCTATGCTATGGCCCCAGGTTGGCCCAGGTCCTTTGGCACATCCCATAGACTTAGACTGGTAATGCCAAAATATTCCTCACCATTAGTAAAGCAAGAAGTTATAGAAAAAATATTCTATAGCAAGAAACTTGCATGTCTCCTGAAATGGATAATGAAATAATGAATTTGTCTCCTTCCCCATTGAAAAAGTCAGTTCAATGCACTGAATGAGGCAAGGAATCATGCCAACCAACTCAGTATGCAATCATGATGTTGAAGATTAAAGTGGGACACATAGGGGCTAGTACGTGTAGTTTTAACTCTATTTTGAATGTAAACACTTTGCAGTAATGGCTTAGTGTCTCCTGCCACCTTTAAGCTATGCCCCCATTTTCAGGTTGTGCTGTACAATAGGAGCAGACCTGCAGACTGAAGGAGCTGATGCAGATAACCCAATGTCAATGGGGTGCTCAGTCTGAAGGTGTTACTTTAGACTAGCTCTGCTCTGGTCCACACATTACTGGTGAGTTCCAAATACTGGTGACTTTAATGCTGCAGGCCACCTCTTGCAGGGGTATGCGCTAGCATTGTGCACAACTCATCTGGAGGAAGGTGCTGCTCAACACTTGTAAAATGCCTGAATATGGTTTATTAATAGGACTAATTCCTTAAACACTCCTACACTCCCAGGATAGAAACTGAACTGCAATAATTGATGCGGTCAATTGCATGGCTACAGGATGGTTTAACACCTGGAAGTAGTAGGTATTATCCCTTACATGTAATTCTTTACATTAAAGCATGTTTTCATTTGAACTTTTTCCTTTCACATTTTTTAAAAAAAGCCTTAAGTTAAATCAGACAACTTTATTCCAAAATGAAGTATATGTCCCATGGTTTCTGACATTTCTATTTTAAAAGTAATCCACCTAAGATGAGGTTCAATTTGTGTCTTCTCTTAGTGGTTACTATCTGGGGTTGTTATGCCATGAACCAGTTGTTATTTATGTTACCAGTGGATACAAGGATTTTGTTAGTGGAATTCAGCTTCCAGATTCATTTCATAATCCCTATGCCTATTACTTAGAGAAGAAAAAAGCACAAATCAAGATGACATTTAAAAAAAGGCACCTAGACTGGTCTTGTAGGAACATCTAAATCCTTTCCCTTATTAAATACCTTATCTCAACAGCAGTGCACCAGCCATTTAGGAAAATTAAAGAGGGAGATAGCAAAAAGAGACAGCAGATGATAAAGTGCAGTAGTTTCTAGTCATGTAGATAATGAAGGGACTCAGCACATGGCCTTTTCAGTTTATCCCTGCTTCAGCTTATCCTTCATCTGCTTAAATTCAAATGGATCAGTCATTATTAAAATGATTTTGAAATGAGCTACTCCAGTTTCATGTGACTTTTTCTTGTATATCCTATAAAACTTGGTAAATTTTTGGGAAGAGAGGTGCTGCACATTTTTGCCATTTTAACTCATTTTGGGATTTGATAGTTAATACTTAAATTTATTTTTACTCACTAATACACATAGCCATTTGTGGACCTTCTATCCCTTCCAGTGATTTTTCACCTATAAATACATGGGCTCCCTTGCTGCATATTTTGTGCAATATGCTGAGGGCTTAGAGTTCTGAAAAATACTGCATAGTGAAAGCATATTCTAGACAGGACTTTTGCTTTATTATTAGATATTCTTCTTTCATGCTTAGAACATTTAACTTGCTGATTCTAAGAAGAATTGTGTAAGAGAAGGTGTGAAGAAACGACTGGACACTCCAGCACTTCAAAACTACTTCAGATAAGGTCTCTCTTTCTTGCATTTCTTATATGGACACCAATCAGTCTTAAGTAATCAGCTAAGTACTTCATTAAGCAATTGAACCATATTCATCATGTTTCTCTCCCTAGGTGTAAAAGCAAACATTATGGATAATTGTTTTGACTGATCCTTGTTGAAGTTAGGTGTACATGGTTTCTCTACTTGTAACAGAGAAGATAACTTATGGAAATAGATCTTCTGTTTGGAACAGAAGGTTGTGATAGTAGAGGGCATCAGGAAAGGCTACCTCTGCTCCTTTTGAAGGATGTATTACTGAAAACATTAAACAGCATTTAGTCTCTTTAAATGTTCAAATAGTAACCATAACATGCTAAATAGCATTTACAAAATGACTTCATAATTACCTCTTTTATAATATTTATGCTTCATAAAACATTTCACTAGCCAAATTTCCCTTAATCATACACCTCCTTTTCCCCTTCCTCTCACTCAACTTTAAATCTTGAAACAGAGTCCATGTAAGAGATTTCTGACAGTCCCAAACACTTGAGGAAAACAGTTATGGTTCTTACCTTCTCCTTTGGCAACACCGCACTGCTTGCACCTCTCCTTTTGTGTTTCCTGGACTAATAGTCACATCCAGCATGAACATGCCATATTGCAGCAACTGGCTGCTCCCAGCTCCTGTCAGAAGATGGCTTATGACTTCATTGGCCTTTGGCTGTCCTTAGTTCCCTGATGAGCAACACAGCTCCTACCTTAAACTGTTTTACAATGTGCTTCACTGCCGTGTGGTTTCCTTGGCACCATCCCACTCTGTGCCCTGCTACCACAGTCTACAAGATATTTCCTCCTCCCCTGGTGAAAGAACTGGGGAATTGCAAGAATCAAGCTTCTTGAACAATACTAAGTCCTGAAACTCCCATCATTGAAGTCAATGCCAAATTGCTCTGCATCACTAATTTTTAAAATGAATCTCTGTTACAGTAAAAAAAAGTCAAAAAAAATCACAGACACGCTGTGGAATGCACATATAGTTAAGGACACTTAGAGTCTGAAAATCCTTGACTTTGGTTTTTAAGTACAAATGAATTAACACATCTCTGCCATGTAGATTGTAAAAATATTTGCAAAAGTTAACTTTCTAGCTGAGTTAAGTGCAGTTTTACCTTTCATCAGCCAGACCTCCTCTTTGTTATTCTTTGCACCAAGATGAAATGGATAGCTTAAACATCAAAACAACACAGCCTTACGCTCTGCTTACATGCCTCTAACAATACTTCTTCCCACCTGTAGGTCACCAGTTCAGAGGTGAACAGGTCAATTCTGTCAGCTCTTCAAATCTAAGACTGGGAATCCATAGTGCTTAAAGGTTTTTAGATCAGCTTCTTTGAGTCAAAGTTCTTCAGCACAGGTGCATGTCTCTATTGTCACTAATTGCTATAAAGACTGACAATTTTTTTCCTCTGAGTGACAATCTTTTAAAGACAGCTTGTGAACTTTTCTGCTACCTTCCTGCAAGTATATAGTGTGGATTAAACAGTGACAACAGTGCTCCAACAAATCTGTAACAATAGGTCTGGGTGATGGAAAGAAAAAAGCAAAGTTACTGTGAATAATCGCTGCCTAAAGCACTGAGTAATAAAGGTGAAATTTCAGGAATTCAGTTTGTGGAGGCAAAAAGGATGAAGGAGTTTTTTCTATCACAAATCAGAAATGTATGCATTTCAGACAATTTTCTTTTTATTTTATTATTATTTTTTTAATGTATTCACAGGCTAAATGAAATTCTTACAAAGTACTTGATTATAAAATGGAGGAGTTATCTTAATGAAGATTATAAAGATTCAGAGCTATAACTCTTCTGTCATAGGCTGAGATTGAGTGTTTTTGGCTCAGCCTTGTGCAGTACGCAGCTGCACTGCCCGAGAAGGAGTCCTGGGAAAGAGGTGACTGTGGTACACCTTCCTCATTTCCAGGAAAAGAGGGACAAAGCAGCCACTTACTACAAGTCACTACGTACTGATGCAATGGGCCAGTGGTAATGCCAAGCTTCGTCACAAGGACATTAAACTGGGATTGCCCAAGAGTGGTTGTTAGAGAATTACATAAAAAGGACAGTACTTTGCTCTATATTCATACTATGTTCTCTCCAATTAAATGGTGAGTCCAGTAAGTACATTTTAACTCCATGAAGAGTTAAGAATCAGTATTTACACTTCTGTCTGTCAGTTGAATTAACCCTAATCACCAGCCAAAAAGCATTACCTCCAGATTTCCTAGTGACTTGTCTGGACCTGATGGATCTTGAGACATATTTAGTAACATCAGCACCTCTCCTCCCTGCACTCCCTTCTGTCTTTTCCATTCGCTGCACTAGGAAGCTTCATGCCTTCAACATAGCACAAATGACTTCATATGCATCATTTAAGATGAATGAAAATGTATTACATTACATTCCACACAACATGCTTCACAGATAAAGTGATATCAAAATTGAGTTTCACCTTTTGAACTGTATTTCAAATTTCATAAATGTAGGACAGATTCTGCCACCTTTCAGTTATATATTTCTTTAGGATGTTCCAAGTAATTTGAAAGTATTCCCTCAGGAGTAAGGTATTTATAAAAATAAGTCATTATGTAATAGCTTTGCCTTCAATACCAAATCATAAGGGAGCTTTGCTACAAGTCTAGACATAAATCAGTGGGATCCAGCTATGATATACTTTAAACAGTTATCTCCAGTAGCTTCTGAAGTCACCTTGCACAGCAGGTTGAACTCTGGCAACTCTATGAATGTTGGCTTACATCTCTAAATTGGTTGTATTAATGCTGTTCTTCTTCCAACTCTTCCAAGACTAGTTTGAGATGCTATCGGCTCACTTAAGTGCTGCAATTAACTCCTTAAGTCGCGTGCTAATATGGGCACAGCCTGCTGGACATAGTGTACACTTCCTCTTTACACCTTTCTGTGCCATTAGGATTGGCTTTTTCATTGCATGTTATGAGTTTCACGTGCCTAGTCCTCAACCTTCATGCATAACAGATGCAACATTTACTCTGATACACATCTTGAATAATGAAGCACGGTACTGTTATTCTATATCCAAAGGATCTCTTCACATTACAGGTAGGAACCCATTGTACTTTCAGGCAAAATCTATTTAATATTTGAACAAAATATTTTGTCCACTGCTTCACAGAACACCTGAGTGTCTTTAATTGAGGTTCTGCGCAACTGATAAAACCTTCAGTGCCATATATCACAACAGCAAGGGAATCCTGGCTAGATCAAGCATGCTCTTACCCTAAATGTTGGAGAGAGGTCAAAAATACAGCTGCTTTTCAACAGCAATACCATTAAAACTCCTCTCTCTTCATTGCACTAGGATGTTATCTCCTCTGTCTCCCCTTGATTCACCATAATGAATTTGGTGATGTACTATTTGGGTTTTCCAAAAATCTAATATTAGACTACAAATTAGTATGAAATTTTACAATAGATGTTTTATTCAATATTAAAAAAACACAAACAAACAACAACAAAAAACAGTTGATCCAAACCAGCATGAAACATTAAGGAACATTCATCTAGAGAAGATAGAAGGACTAGAGAGAGAAAGAACAGCAAGGAACATTCAGCTCCTTACTTGGCAGGGACCTGCTAGAGACCACTGGTTCTGACTTGTCCTTTGGGAGACTGAGGTTCAAGTCCAGTCACCAGCAGTGTTTTAAATTTCCAGTTGCAAATTGGAACAACACAAAAAGAGTGAAAAAACACTCCTGAAATAACCTAAGGTCCTGCTGCTCATCACTTACTACAGAAGTAGAGAAATGAGGCTGCATTTCAACCACAGTTTAAGTCAGTAGAAGTAAGCACTGTTGGGGTCTCTCTCCGTAAAGCAAGGCTGAGGTGTCTGTGATGGCACCTTAGCTACACAAGGTCAACACCAATAAACCTACTGACCCTAACAAATCAAGATCTCACTCCTTAGTTCATCACTTCATTAAAAGTGACCTTTCTTATTAATACTATTACAAGACAAACTCTTCATCAAGAATGTCTTTCACAGTTCAGTTTGATGTACCCATGCCTTGAAATAAAAGATAGTTCTCTTATCAAAGACTATCTCAAAAAGACTTAACACTTTAATATGCCCATATTTGAAGCAAAGCAAAGGTCTCTTGTGCCAATATTAAAGAGTCCTGAATGTGAATACTTTTTAGGAAATGTGAAATCATTAATTGCCTTATCTGATGTACTGGAGTCCTGCTAATGATCTGTCAGTTATCACAAGGCTTATATTTTGGTTTCTTATTAACCAAAGATGTTCTGGAACAAACTATCCAAGGAGTTGCTAAACATAAGGAGACCAGACTACTGCAGAAAAAAACACTTTCTGTACAAGAACACCCAACACCACAGCACCAATATTCCAGAAAAAGAGATCAAAGTGAACAAAATGTTCAGTAGTCATATTAACATCACTTTTTTTTTTCTTTTAATAAAAAAGTATCCATGCCTCTTTCACTTTGGAGAAAATATTTTACCAAAAAGTATAGTAAAGTCATTAATCTCTTATGCAAAAATGACAAGGATCACAATAGGAACCTTAAAAACAAACAGTAAAGAGCCAAGTCCATTCCCTATTTTAGCATTTTCACAGTAGGAAAAAGGTAGTCCTTGTTGCAAAAGTGAAATCAGATCAGTACCTAGCCTGTCTAATTACCTTAGGTGAGGGCTGCCAAGAGAGTTGGTAACCAGGCCAAGTTTCATGAGGTAATATTTTATCCAATAGATAACAAATCCAGCATAATCCAAGCTAACAGTACATATTGATAAGATTAGTTTCTAATACATGCTTATGTGTTAGCAAAATTTGTATCTGGATGTTTATGTAGAAAAAAGAGGGGAATAGTTATCACTACTAGTGCAGGTGTATTTTGTTTCTACATTTCATTGAATATTTATGTTGAGTATTATGGTATTTTGCTTGCTGTATTTGTAAGACTGCACACATGGGAAGTTGGACAGTCTGCCTGCAGAATTTGTCTGCCTGATACGTTAGAACAGGCATTTAAAACTCCTTTTGAAGAACAGTTTTAGGATTGTGCTGCTTCTCCCATGCTGATAAAATCATTACTCAGTTTGTTAAGTACCTGCTGGTACTGTTCTCTGGGATGCTTTAAAGATTAATGACTACCATCCTTTGCCATTTAGATGAAAAATAACCAATATATTCTTATGTGCAAATTTGGTAGAGGTTAATAGCTGGTCCTCTAGATTTGTTTACTGTGGATACTTGTTTTTTATTTATTTTATTTTTCATTTTTTTTAAACCTAAGTAGTGATTTTAAAATTTGCCTACTGCAGTTCAAAATACAAGTTTTTCAGCTGTTAGGTACACAAACCTTTTTGAGGAAGAGTAAAGTAACAGAGATAAAAAATAACTTGAGAAGGAAACAGTGTATACAGGGTTTAACATCACAGTGCCAAACCACCAGTGACTTGGACACCAAGTAAAGGATATGCCCTCTCAGTGAAGAGATCTGGGCTTTAGAACACAGGACTGTCAATTGAAACATCTGAAATCCATGCCTTAGTCTACCTCTAAGGCAGTCAGTATGAAATGTAGGTCTGTATCAACAGTGTCTTTACCTCTTCATGCTGCTGTTTGCATGAGGACTCTAGTGGGTGCACAGGCAAGATTAACGATATAAGAGTAAGGTCTTATTAGACTCTTAAAAGTTAAGCTCCTAACAAATTAGTCCCTTATTCAGTGTTCTATTGAGCACGTACCTAGACATCTTGCTGGCTTAGAGCTTCTGATGATCAGAAAGGGTTTCAAGAAACTCAGGAAGTCCTTTACCTGATCTGGGTGGTCCCTATCAACTCCCATTTCTCATAAATTCCTTCTCTTTGACTAAGAAAAATGATAACTCCATCCTCTGAAATTCCAGACAACAGTTGGAATTGTGACCACAGTTGTAATCTTTCAGATCAGGGTTGATAGCTACATAAAAATTCAGAAAACTTCTCTAAAAGCTCTTCTCACACCATTGC
The DNA here is from genome assembly GCA_011075105.1 of Heteronetta atricapilla. NCBI lineage: Eukaryota > Metazoa > Chordata > Aves > Anseriformes > Anatidae > Heteronetta > Heteronetta atricapilla. The sequence continues at coordinate 7,416,522 of CM021739.1, read as the reverse complement.
AAGCTGCTAATCATGTGACATTTAATCTAAACCAAAGACAAACTGCTAGCTATGAATATTTTTTCCTAGCCAGTGTTCTAAATGTAATAATGGTTTTCAGAATGTGTGGGTCTGGCTCACTTCAAGCGGTTTTGCTCCTTCCTTGACTCCAGCTGCAAACTACTAAACACATACTTTTTTAGGTCATTATGGCCTAATGTCTGTGGCATTACATTATTTCAGTGACATATCTTTGAACATACCGTAATTCCAAAAACTGCAGGTCATCTTTTAGCTAACTGAAGAGCAGGATTTTATATTAACTCCATCCTTTGCCTCCGTCTCCTTTTTGAAAAGGAAAACAAAAATTGCACTGAAACTTCCTTTCCCATTATTCCCTTCTTGGTAACGAGTCTTATAAACTTGCCCTATTAGGGAAAATCATTGCTAGTGGCAAAAAGTGCACCACCAGTGAGAACATCTTCCATCCTGATAAATCCTGGCACAGAACCGAAGACAGAGGATAGCTAAAGCACAACATTCATAATCAGAGATTCTTAGAAAAGGAGACCTTGCCAAGGATGACTTCTACTCCTTCCCCTAAAAAACAAACAAAAAACACACACGCACTGAGGCCAATAAAAGATGACAGCTGTCTTCAGAACAATACTTTTTATGGTCCTTTTCAAACAGAAAGGATAATGTAATTCTGCCTTTAATTTGCCCAGTTTAATCCATGACCCAACGAGCTAGATATGTATTTACCTGCTTATATTCTCCTTTTGCTTAGCTATTAAGTAAAATTAATTCGGTGGTTTCTGGTTAAGAAAGAAATAGTCAGAAGAGCAAAACTTCTATAGGTCAGGTTTGAGCTACTGTAATGGAGTTCTGTGGCAACTTTCTAAAATGTCAGACACATTCCAGCTCTTTAAATGACAAATTCAGTAAGAGCACACAGTCAACATCATCCGTAATCTACAAGTCAAGGTATGTCATTTGCCCCACTTGGTCAGTTTTATCTCAGTCAAAGTAGTTCAAACATCTCATCAACATAACGTGTGTGAGGTAACATCTATGAGCAATGGTATCTCCAGAGTGGGAAAATGTTGGTATTTTGCATGAGAACAGTACTTAAGCTATGTGGTACATCACTGACAGAAAAATAAAGTGTGATTTGGACTATTCCAGCACAGTATGTAGAAGTAAACATGCTCCTTAGTTCACAGTCTTCCTTGGAAAAAGCACTAAGGAGCAGCAAAGCCCAAATGGATTTACTACCAGCAGGAAAACAAAACAACAGGCATAGCATGGAAATTTGTCAGTATATCAGTTTCATACCCCTGGGTTTCACCATGGATATTGTGGCTATGAAGCCACCACTAAAGCAGACCCTGAACTGGACAGGATTGGGAAACTCCAGAAAACTCCACATTTCATTCCCTGCTGCTGCCTTCCATGCCTACACACACACACACCTGAAGGAGGAGAAACAGTGGAGAAAGGCAGTTGTAAGGATTCTGACATATTATTCCAAAAAGGAAATTTCAGTGTTGCCACCAAAGCCCAAAGACCCAGAGGAACCTCAGGGCACAGGAGGGCCAAGCCTGCTCAAGGAAACATAGGGGAATGGCTTGGAGGTGGGTAATGCTCTCAGCCAGCCCTCCTACATGAAAGCAGGAAGATTCATGCTGAAATATTATCTTTACGCAAGCACTTCAGAAAACAGCTTTTTTATTTTTTTTATTTTTATTTTTTAAAATAAAAAAAAAGCACTTGCATGTTCAAAACAGCCTCTGTCCCTGCCTGTGAGTTTCTCCTTTTTGCCAATCAGCCTGGCTGCTCTGGCACTTCTGGCTCTCTGGCACTGAGAAAGCCTACGAAGACTGCTCATTTCTCAAGAAAACCTTGCTGCAGACTGAAGAGCTTCAGCTAAGCATGCACATTTTGGATGTGTATCCAAACCAAACCCAAACATCTTGAGATTCTTCCTTCACTAACTCCAAACACATTTGATATGCTTAAACACACATTGTATTCTGTCAGAAACCAAATGACTATTTGCTGTTCCAAATAATCAGATATATCTTGCTGGATGATTAACAGTAATATTGTTCACCCAAAGCAATCAAACTTTCATTTACATATTTAAGAGCCTGGATCCACAGCCCTTCAAGTCTGTGGGACTACTTCCAATCACTTTGACAGACCTTGCATGAAGCTCTGAGCGATTTTTTTCCCCTGGATATATTAATCCATTGAAGATTGAGCTCAGTACTGATTTTTTCACACTGCAGCTAGAAGAATGAATATACTTAAAGCTTCTTGTAAGGCCGGATATCACTAGGTAAATTGAATACAGAGGCTTGTTTTCCTTACATTTGGTTTTGATGTTCTGTTCACTGAGCCTATGACTGCAAAGGTTATAGATGATGCAATTTATTTTCCTTCTGCTTTTTACCAGTAGAATACTGCTCCTCTTCCTAGATTAAACACAGGCTTTATTGCACATTTATCTCAAAATGCATTTCTTTGAAAGGTCCAAAATCTAACAGCATGTTTCACATTTGCTAGTAGTCTCTCATTTTTATCCTCATCTTGTAAGGAGTCTGCTTCCAAGCCAGTTTTGTCCTCCTAACGTGAACTGTAGGTTTGCCCTGATTTTAACAAAAATAACACCATCCTTGAAGTCTTTGGAAGCCTCCTGTTCCTCCAGCAAGCACTGTAGACATTTATATTATCACCAGTCTATTATGAATATGAAATTAAAGATATGGCTACTATGTAAGGGAGTAATAAGCTTTTTGTTTTGCCCTGTGTTCTTTGATTTTACTTTGTTCCTAATCAAACTAAACTTATGCATGCTGATATTTCCCCATGTCTATTTTGTAACTACCTATGTGCATATATCTGCTTGACTTTTACTGAGTACTGAAAACTGCTGAATTAACTGCAGAATACACATGATTACATGCCAGACTTGGCTACTTATGCATTATCTTAAAATGCAATGACATTTCTCACTCAGTAGGTACACTGGACAACACGTAGCCATATTCAATGTGCACATCATCATACCACACTGTGCTTTTTGTTCCATTTTTTTTTCTATAAATACAAAACTGAAATCAAGCCCATGCCAAAAATAACTGTAACTAATAGTTTGCATACAGGTTTTGTAAAATGGACTTTTCTCTTTTTACTTTAAAAAATAGCTTGTCTTTAACGAGACTATCATTCCTCCTTTTGTTTTCCCACGAAAATTGTGATCTAGCCAGTAACAGGCAAGCTTATGTAATTATTACAATGAAATGCAGAATCTGCCTTGCAAAACCTATTTTACAACACTTTTGACTCAAAAATAAACTTTACAGTTATATATAAAAATATACATATATTTTGACCTCAGTTGGTTCCTAAGATTGAAAGTAGATCTACTGATTCATAGGCGTCATGTTATGAGTATTTTATGGTATTTCTCTGACACTATCCAATTATATGAACTAATTGAGATCAAACCATTCCTAAGCTGCTCTTGTGTTATCCAGTCTCTCGATTGATTCCAGAAGTCTGCTCTGGGTATGTGCCTCTATGGTACAGCCTTAACCTATAGGTTTTAATCAGATTACCTTCCTTTTTAATTGGTCACAATTACATACCTCAGAACAGATTATATGTAAAATTGTAACTTGTATATTCGGTACATATCAATTAAATTTTCACATTTCTTATAAAGGAAATAAACTTTACAACTTATCTTGGGTTATTGTAGTGCTCAGTTAAGTTTCAAATCAATCTCATAAATAAGCAGCTGTGACACTTTTGTTGTGTACAATGTATAGAACAGCCGTAGCTATTCAAGGAAAAGTAAGAATGCCAGTCAGTGCTCTTCATTCAATCACTCTTCCTACTTCACAAAAGCAGCAATGTAAACAGTTGCTGTTGTAATTTTTTTTTCCTTCCCTTGACTTGCTGACTATATTAATCCACAATATGACAATTATCACTACCAAGACTGCATGCTTTGACTATTTCACAACTTCTGCAATGCAAAACTTGTTTATAGATTCACTATATCAATGTAACAAAGAAAGGAATACCCAGATGGTCAAAACTCAAAGTGGTCAGGGCTGAGATCATTTTTTTCAGTACTTTGTACACAACTCCTCTATCTTGACACCTGATAAGCATTTCTAGTCAATGATTTTAACTAGTCACCCAATCAAAACTTTCTTATTCAGTTCAGTCCCACACACAATCAAGATTTGAAAATCCTTTAGGTTCAGAGGAAGTGAAACTGCAGACTATAGACTTCATTCCGTTCCTGAAGAAAATTGGAAAGGCTCTGCTGGTGCAGCAGTGCTGTATAAGACTGAAAATTCTCAAGCTGAAAGTCAAAACACTTATCAAGCACTGTAAAGAAACACTTCAGTTTCTAGAAGCGTACGGAATAAAGAAGAACTAACAAAACATTAAAATAAGATGCAAATTTTTAGAACATTCCAAATTGAAACAGAAAATATTAAATATAAATCTGTGCTTTTCATCTAAGAAGAAAAAATGGAAACATTAACCTGGAGAGACTGTTTAGATGTGCTTTCAAAACTAGAGTTAAGGCTAATAATCATGTTACTCTGGCGATATGCAATACATCTATCACTTCTATTCTCACTGAAGGAAGAAAATGAGCCAGTATCTCAAAACTGTTTTCACAAGCAAAGATATAAATGAATTCTGTCGGATCCCTTAATAAGCCTTAAAATCATTTTGCACACTAAAGTTTGAAAAAAAAAAAATCAGATCTTTAAGGTGCTTTTCGTAAACACACATAAGCACTGATAAGCGCACACAGATTCTAGATTTACTTCCAATACCTTTGCAACACCTTTTTTTTTGTTGTTGTTGTTTATTTGTTTTTGTGCCAATCAAAATAGAAAGGGACATTACTAGCAAATTTTCACGGGATCACTGTAATATATAAATAGTATGAAATTAAGCTCAGTGAAACTTCAGTAATACTATGAGGTAGACACGATCATCTGCTTTCCAGCAGAGCTAATTAGGAAAGGATCTACTCATTACAGTCAGAGTGAGAGCTATCAGTTGTTCTCAGGGAGGAACTGAAGGAGGAAAGCCTGTGAGGGAAGCAAACGGGCAGCCACCCTGCTCTCCCCAAGACCGCTGCCCTCGTGTGCTGACAAGGGATGAATTCCAGATTAATCAAAACATGTTGCTTTCTCTCCCCACTGTCTTAGTGTCTTAGTAAATGTTATCCTAAAGTACCGCTTTCACAAACACCGTGGTAAATGGCCACCAGTTCATTGGAATGACATTGGAAAGCTAAATACCACCTAACCTTCTTCAATTATGTTTACACTGCCTCCACACCAGTCAAATTGGTTTGACCTGATTTACCTCAGCAAAGCTCACTTTCCTAGAAAAGTGACTCTCTGGCTGAAAATTCTCTAATGAAATTTATACTCAAAACTTCACTGAAGTTCACACTTTCTGTTAAATGCCTTCATACATTTTACTGCTATATTTATAAATGTCTTGGAGTGTTGTTTGGTTTTTTTTTTTGGGGGGGGAGGTGGGAATCCAAGAGGACATAGATGTTACTAATGTCAAGGCCTGTAAGAAGGACAGCAGAAAATTATTCCAAGCTTAGGTGCCTGTGCTCTGTGTGTTCGTTACAAGTTCTGAAGCTTTACCTGCACTTTGTATGACAATGAGCATGAGGTGTCTTCTGTCCTCCACAATTCATCTCAGTTAGGTAGAAATAACAAGGTAGGAATACATCTTATACAAAAACGAGCTAATGCATTTGCCAAGCTGTAATAGATGCGTCTCCATATTACTACAGATACCAGACTAACAAGATCGTACAGCTACTAACTACTTAGGTTGTACAAACATCCTTTCCTGTAAAGGAGAATATAGCATTTTAGAGCAAGGTTCTCAGACAAAATCCAAACTCTCCAGGTGGAGCAGTTCAATTACCCAAAGTGTCTCACAGAGCAATGGAAGTGGTGCAATGCATTCAGCAAACACTCTCAAGATACTGCTTGATAAAAGAGACTACTGCTTTTCAGAACAGCCCCAGCTGAATCCCCAGAGCAGCCATTACAGAAGGAACATCCAGGTGTTGCTGAGCTTGAACAGGAGAAGGGGCTGAGAATGAGAGGAATTCTGCTTCCCTGCCCACCCCAGCTGCCACTGCCTTTTGTTTCTCTATTTTCTCTCAACTACAGCCACATCCCATTTCTGAACAAGTGACAGACAGCTCCCAAAACTTGACCACCTGGCCTTTATCAATAGGCATAACCATAAAGCCCCCAGGACTTGGGCCAGATGGAAAGTAAAATTCAGCAGCATTCACGAACAAAAGCACTTACACAGTAAAAACTTGTTGTTTCTTGGTGAAGTTTATCACTGTTTATTGACAGGTCAGCACTAAGAGTAAATCATCCCCTCTAGGAATTGGTGTCAGCACTTCTCTGGCCACTGCTAATTGTTACTCTATACTTATGTCACTTACAAGCACCAGCACAATAAAGCATGGTTTGTAAATTATTCCACCTCCATGCAGCAAACTTGCACCTGAGGTAAAAGAGCTTGCTCACAGCCTTTTAGTAGTGCAAGAAACAAGCTGCTCACAAGCACCTCCAAGAACATTCAGATGACAATTACACTTGATTTTTTATCACTTTTCATTTGCTGATCTCCCACATTGCAAAATTTTCCTTTTTACCAAGTGCTATTACACCCTTTTGATTATATCATAAAAAAATGTTTAAGTGCTATTTACAGACATGACACGCCAAAAAATGCTTTGTTTAGCTAAAGGGGGACTTGCAAAGCAATTTCCAAAGCATCCAAAAGAACGATTTTTGTAAGCCCATGGCAGCTAGCAGGGGACACTAGGGCTAGGACAGGACAGCTGCAGTAGATGTCAGCAACAACAGCAGAACCCCGGGAAAAGAACTTGGCACAAGCAAAATGCTTGATAAACCTGAAGCTCACATCCAGCCTCATTCATAAAATACAACAAAATTACAGAAGCTTGAAGGATTAGTTATTATTTGAAATTGTACTGCTAAGGTTTAAGTCTACTTAGCACTCCTTACTGGTTTGAAGAGTAGCATTAAGTTCTGCTCCTCCATTTGGCATAGCAGCACGAGCAATGGTGTTGGTATCAACTTGAAGTATGGACATATTTCCTAGGCAGACCAAGGACCATTTGCAAAGTGCTGTGAACTAATTTTCACACTTGTTTGGCACTAGACACCTGAAACTAATTTTTCAACATCCTCTTTCCAGTAATTGCCTTTTTAAAAATAGATATAATGGCTTGATAACCTGGTATGTTTTTCCTGGGATTTCAACTGATATCTATAAAGATATAATCAAGTTTCTTATGCTACCTAAGAAATAAACAGGTGAACTAAAAACAGGAGCTCTATTAAACATTTTTCGTAGTTCTCAAAGCCTCATAGAGTCTTGTAATATATTAAAGGCATAGATGCAAGAGTAAAAGAACCGTATACCTAGAAAGGAGTCCTGAATGCCTTTTACTACCTTACAAAAACAACAACAACAAAACTAGTATTGTATACTACAGTTTCTTTAGTTCAATAAAGAAACAATATTCCATTATATAAACATGACTAACCACAAAAATTAAAACCTTTAGTAAATTCACCATGAGATAAACTAACAATTAACCAAGCCTCTCTATGCTTCTGACCAACACGGGCAAGATGTTTATATCTGTCAGAGCCATTACCATGCTAACTGGCCTAAATTGCTCTCACCAGCATCACCTGGTGCCCACCCACATACCCCGCCCACTCCTACACAAACTCTGCTTAAGCTCACGCCATGGGTTTCAAGTCTTGTTCTGAGCTATGCTGTAGCTGTACCTAATCTGGATTTCTCTCTGTTCACTCCTACGTAGCTCTTGGATCTGTGTTGGAGCCTGATATTTTGTCCTGCCTTGTGGACGGATCTTGGACCCAAACTGTAGCTGGTTTCACGTTTTCTCTGGCTCCCTTCCCTCTGACTCCCCATAAGGTGCTGGACCTGGTTCCTAACCTCAGCCTGCCTGGGGCTGCCAATGGATTCTGTCATCAGCAGCCTGCTGCGGGCCTGTGCAGTGGCCAGGGAGGGCACTGCCTGTCCTGTGGATGCCTCTGGCTCCTAGCTTGTCCTTCCTGATGGAGTAGCCCCATTCTTACTTCTTCCTGATACTCTCCAGGAAACTACATTTTATTTGTTTTGACCTGTTTTGGTAATAAGTGTGTAAACAAAAAGAGGCACGGTCCTTTCAGTGAGCAGATTTGGATACTGAAAGTACTACAAATATCTGGGAGACCACCATAGTGCTACCGTACAGCTGCACAAGTACAACATCCACTGGGAAACAGAGTATGCCACTGGTCTATCACAAGAAAACTGAAATTAGCTGCCAGTTTAGAGCTCTTCTCTCTCCTTGCAGCCATTGGTGCTGGTACAGATTATTATTATTATTATTATTATTTTCCAGGTTTTGCTATCTTCAGATGCACAAAGCTTCTGGACACCATACCCTGGCTCGTTTAAAAATTCAGGCTTTGCCCTTTAACAAAAGTACATTTTCCTCCACAATGTGGGATGCTGAAGGTGTCATTGCTTCTTGTCTGCTTCTCTGTTGCTGTGAGATATAATAGAGCTCAATATTTTTACTTCACAAATCCTATTTCTATTTTTCTTTTTCTCCCATGTCAAGTTAAATATGTTCCCCATTTAAAGACACTGATAACACTGACAGAGTGTGCTCTGCTATTCTGCCCAACAAAAGCTTTGTCTTGAAACTAACCTTTCCCTCAGCAGACAAAAGTGAAGGGCACTAATAGCAAATGAAAACATGTAGTTCTGTTTATTAAGGCTGTTGGTTTGAATGCCAAGTTCTCAGTACAGGATTAAGTGCATTTTGTGTACAGCTGGAATATGTCATAGATACATATAGGTCTTTGAATTTTAACATTCCCAGGTGATTTTTTTTTTTTTTTTTGGTATTAGCCTTTAGTGCAGAAAGAAATCTGGACTTCTAGAACTTGTAGATAAATAGACCTCTCATTATTGTCCTGATGAAGAACTTAGGCTTCTTACACTGAAAGTCTGAACTTCGAGCACCTTCAAATGAGAGCTTTTCTTATATTGATTTTCAAAATATCATAACTAACAGGGCCTTGTTGACATCTCCTTATACTTTTTAAGTCCTGCAATTATAAAAAGTAAAATACCTTTAATTACATTAATATATATTTTTAAAGTCTTTCTTATGAAATGGAATGATTACAAACCAACGGCAGCAAAATAAATGATGAAATATCTAGATTTCATATGCCTTCTTTGCATGGGATCATTTTATCTTTAATGTCCTTTTAGATATCTATCATCAAGACCATATTTGTTCTTGTGTCTATATACCCATATATGTGCCCATTTCCTCGTGAGTAAAATCAGTAGAAAACCACTCTATGGATTTAAAGCTTTTTATGTTTTCTAAACAAAGAGCAGCCATCTTCTTCCATGTGCTTTTTAAACAATGTATTAGTTCCATACAAAGAAAGCGAGGGTCTGTGCCTGCTGTAAATAACTGAAATGCTCTGTAAAATATGCCACACATTTATGGTCTGATGTAAATGCTAGTGAATCATAAAAATATTCCCATTGAATTCTGGGGGTTCTGGATATAGCCCCTAGGCACAACTGTTTCTTAGCATTTTCTTGAAGTAGCCATTTGGGAATCACATTGTCCTGCATGCTAACATCAAGGGTTCTTTTTACTTATTCTGATTAGGTTTGGTTTCAGTTTTGTTTATTAAATAATGTGAATAATGGTTATGTAGGAATTTATTTTGAGTGGTGGCATTAAGAGATATACTGAAAACTTTTACAGGAATACAAACAAAAAAGAACCGAAGAAATGAATTAGATGTTTCATATATGTAAACAATTTCTATGGCCATCCTCTGGCCTGCCACCACTCAAACACAGAATGGTTTTATCTGCTAGGTTTTCATGCAAGATTAATGAATTTGGGAAGTAGATGGAGATACTTATTAGCATTTGATCATTACTTTTTGGAGCTCAGTCTGAGAACGCATTTATTCAAAGAAACCCCCAGCCCGCTCTTATTTCTGTATATACATCCTTGCCCTAGGATTGTAGGCAGGAATGGTGGCTTGTTATGCCCCTCCTCAGTGTGTAGCTGGTCAGAAAATGGAGGCCTGTCGGCTGATAAAGACCTTACCAGAGTTACTTATGTCTTTGACACTTCCATGCTATTTTACTGCACAGGCCAGTATTTGAAGTTAGCCTTGAAGACCACCCAGAAGTAGCAGCTGGTGCAGAACTCTGCTACTCACATTCTTAGTAGAAAGGAGCTGCTATCACCATAAAACAAACTGTGCTCAGTGTTTTGCTCTGCCTATCTTTTGCTTGGTGCTACAACAGCGTGCAAGTTGTACTCAAGAAGGCCGGACAGCCTGGCAGCTGACTGCTTGAAGCAGCCTCTCCCCACTGCTCCACCATGGCCCACTTCTCTCAAGTTCTTTGATAGCACCTTTAGGACCAGAGGCAAGCCACATTGAGTAAAAGATCAAACTCTTCCCCTCTGGCAGTTTGTCAATGCAAGAACTTTGTAGGGCATAGTGCACATTTGTTATGGCAGGTTTTTAATTACATCTTTGATATAGCAGTGATAGGATTCCATATGTGAGAGTAATGCGGCATAAACACCAGTAACTCAGAGTTGAAACAAATTTAGGTCAGATCCTCACCTGATGTAAATTAACCATTTCATTGACTCACATGGAACCCTGCATATTTCTTACAGCCAAGAATCTGATGCCTTGTGAGATTTTACCTAAACATCTAAGCTAAAAAATACTACAATAACGGTAGGTATTTTACATAAATGTACTTTTCTCTCTTCTAACCCTGGAGCTCACAGTGTTGCTAAACTGCTGGTGAACTTTTAGGAGAAGCAGACCATGTGTTGACCTGTGTAAAACACATGAAACCTTGAAAATATTAGAAGGTTACAGACTTTGGAACTGTGAACCTCAGCTGGAACTTCCTGCCGACTGCTTTCCCGGTTAGAAGGCATCAGGTTGAGTTTTGTGCTTTGTAGCAATACGGCATGTCTGATCACAACTGACAGACTGCTTTGAAAGCAGGCAGTAAGGATGAACACTTAATCTACTGCATAACATGACTGTAAAAAACAGCTTCTAACTAAGGGCAGCTAATAAAATAAAGCCCACAGGGCTAAGATGAATTATTTATAATAAATTGTGCATAATTTAATATCCATAAATGACAACAAATTTGTGAGTTTCTATAAAATTTTGGAGATTGGTCAGCTCAGTTTCACTATGATAATGAAAATGCCACAAGTTTCTAACAGCATTCTGTACCAATCTTTAATTATATAAATTATGTGCTGTTCATATTATGCATTTGTCTACATTTGGTTAAGTACCAATTTAGTTTCCTCTAAATAAAATATCCGTAATAAAGACACCCTACTGATGTCATTATTGCAAAGCTTGGAAACTTATCACAGCTACACTCAGATCATGCGAGTCAGGCTTGATGGGCACATAGCTGCATCAGTTACTAAAGACCTATTGCTGATGCTCAGCAGTTTAGGATCTCACTGCTAATTCTATGCTATGGAATGCCTTCAAGGAAGGAGATCTTTACTTTGAATCCATTAATGGGTATTATTTGTAGTTCTCTCCCCTTTCTCTCTTCACCTCACTTCCTTCCAATTAATTAAAGGTCAAATTTTGAAGCTCTTTTCTATTCATGCTGAACAGGATGAGATTTTACAAATTGCCCTGGAAGACACCAGTACTGCTGTCTGTGTACGCTACTAATCACTGCAGATGGAAGTGGCAGAAAGCAAAGCAGGAGCTCAAACTACCTCTCCACTGAGTTTGGTAGGTCCCAGACTGCACTGTCTGGGCAGCCTGTTGACCATCCCATGTACATCAAAATAACCCCAAAACAGTGGGTTCCATGAAAAAGTGCTTGTAAATTAGGTTCTCCTCAGAAGTTTAAAATAATAGACATGAGTTCCAGCTACTACCCCGTATCCCTATCCTAAACAAAATTGCTGCTGCAGGTAAGGGCCTTTCTTCAGCTACTGCTCCTAAAGGAGTGGTGGACTTAACATTACCAGAAAAGAGAGGAGGAACCCACAGTGCTGTGCTGTGTGAAGTGTAGAGGATGAGGACACAAAATGTGCCTTAATCTGACCTACCCTTTGGATCTGAAGCCTTGTCTCCATTTCACAGACCGTTCTGCAGCCAAAGATCCAGAGTGGATAAAATGCCTGTAATAATTGACATTGTTTTCCATCTTTCTTCTCTGGATCTCCAAATTTGGATAGGGCCACAGCTAAAAGTTTTGAATGAGTATGAAGAAGAGGGAGGGTAGTGGGAAGGAAGAAAGGATGAGGACAATCTGTTTGACTGTTTTTGCTTCCACAACTTTAACCAATTTAGGGTTTTAATATGAATCTCAACAGCTTTGGGGGACTAATCTCATTTTCCCATAGGAGAAGGAAAGGGAACAAAACACCTGATGTGTGTTGGTCTTTTGCCAGAAGGACAACCATTTGTAAGTGGAAGACACAACTGTGTAAAAAGACAGGTAGACAGAGGAAACAGAATTACCATACTATCAAACTCATCCTCTCATTCTTATGTGAGTTCAGGTCATGATTTGAGTGCCAGAGAGAATGGTGAGATTTTAGCCTGAGGGAAGAAAATGACAAGGCGTTGACCCAAAAAGGAAATGTTCAAATCTTATGAATGCTTTAGTCCTGTTTATCAAACAGAATCCTCAGCTTTTCCAAACAGAATACATTCATTTCATGCTCCCTTTTTTTCTATATCACATGTACAGAAAAAAAAAAACAAAAAACAAAAAAAAAACTGAAGATATTCTAGAAGGATCAACAATTTATTTCACTACAGAAAAAAATCTCTTCTCTTGCTCCTATTTGCACCCTGTTACTTGTGTTTGCACTGACAGCTGCTATGTGAGACTTCATGATGCTGTTGCCATGAGCATGAGAAATCAGTGATAGGAGTCAGGTGTTTTTTTGATACAGTGTTATTTATTAAAGAAATCATCATACTCTTGCCTCTTCATATATACATGAAGTGAACATGCCTTTCTTTTAAAGAAATCTTTAAATTTGTCACTCCAATAAGCTCTGCATCCTAGTGCACCAAACAGGGAGATAGACAGAGGAATAAGGAAGAAAAATATCCATTTCAGAAATTGTCCTCAACATAATGGATCACATGCATTTGGGTGGGACAAGGATTTGGCTGAACAATAATGTTATTGCAGGGATTTGTGGTTAATCAAAGCTATTGTGAGATGATATACAGGAAACCACCACAGATTTACAGCTGTATTCAAAGAACTAATTTTACTGACCTCTTTCTAAGATTACCAGGCTCTATACAGACGTGTTAAAATCTTAGTTGCTGATCTTGCAAAAGCTTATGCACATACTTAGCTTAGAACTCTTTATAAACAGTCCTGCTAGACTCAAACTAGTTGCATGACTAGTGTTAAGCAGATGTCTAATGATTTGTAAATGTCTGCTCAGAAAAAGATCACCTTCCATGTTCTCTTCTGGACAACACAATATGAATGTGTAGCAGCAAGCAATTCTGTGCTAGTCTGATGAAATCTAATATGAAGACTTTAAGACATCCACTTTAAGACATTCTGTGGTGTTAAGAAGAATTTATACCAACCCTGCAACAGAATTCTAAGAGATACTTAAAAGAAAACATGCTTTGGAAAAGTAGCACCTCTCTATTATAATTTATAAATATTTAACGTTACTTCTGTGGGTATCTATAAATTCTTATGTTTTAATCTATTGTAGATTCTACAGCATTTTCTCTTCCCATGATTAAGACCAGACTTTCCTCCCTCCTGCATGGGATGTTGCAGGGAAGCTGACATACACTTCTGCTAGATTTTCATTTTATTCCCTCATGGGTAGGACATGATTTTAGGTTTCAATGAGCTTTCAAATATATGTAACCAAAAATGATAAACATATTTTTGCTCAATATTTCATCACAACTTTTCTTAAAAAATGGTACTCTCCAATTGAACAGGTCCTTCAGGGAAAACAAAGCAAACAAAAAAACATTTTCAAAATAGAGGTTCAGCTGTGCAATACCTATCTCACAAGAGCATTTTTTTTACTAAGTATTATTCATGAGAGAAAATGCCAACAGGAAGATTCTCCACCAACTCCTTATGAATAATATTGCTTCTTTGGTATACTGCATTATTTTTCCACGGGAGATTCTCAGGTATTTTTGTCCTGCCTGATTAAAGGCTTACCCCATGGATTTGCCACAGATAAGCTGTAGAAGGGAAGAAAAAATAGCTGGAGATAAAGCAGCTGTAAAACATGCAAGAGGCAGTCTGAGCCTGAAAATTTTTAGAAAGCAGTGCTAACCATTGCCACTCCATCTTCTAACAAGCAGGTGAATCTAAACAGAAGCAGCTGCTCAAACAGCAACAGATTTACTCAGTTTTCACTCTGTAAATTGGGACTGAGGAGGAAGGGAAGTATATTTCATAGAACAATAAGCAAAAGAAACAATACTGATGCTTTTAGCACTTAGGAAACTGGCAGCTATGTGTGACCTGAGCTCCATGACCAGAATTTCATAAACAGTGACACAAAGAAACATCTGTTTCCATAAACCAAGACAGTCAGAGCACTGTACAGCAACTTGACAACAATTAAATAAAAAAACCACATGGGGATATGTAGAAATAATGCCAACCATGGAGCAGCCTAATGCACCTACCTGTGATGATGCAGGTGTAAATTGTACTTGTTTGTTCTTATTCAGGTGCAAGAATAACAGCTGGCCACTCATTCTTCCACTCAGTTGCTTATACCCTATTCACTTGTTCAAAACATTTATTTACAAGGCATCAGTCATTCATTTTCTATGAATGAAGAGCCCGATCCAGCTGCTACTGAAATCAGTGGCAAATGTCCCACTTAATGGGAACTGGATTAAGTCCTTAATGTGTATGAACAGTTCCATAAGAGGGCAGAAGAGACAGTAAAATATACTTGCCCAAAACATCTGTGTATTTTACTAAGATTACAGGTGAAGGAGCAAATTTTTAAAAAGTATAAATAATGTACCAACTAATTCCAAAGTTATACGGTTGGCAGGTATAATTCACATTGAGACTAATGCATATAAATAAACTCTCAGCTTTCACAACTTTAGGACAAACAAAGAAATCACCAGAAGAGAAAAATTACAGTCACATGGGAGGGAAGGGGAGGGGGGGAGGTTTAAATCAGTTCAAAACTATTACTTGTAAGCAGCAACACTAGTCATTGTAGAAGCGACAAGGGCTACAAACTGGACATATATTTGCCTCCAGATTAAAGGCTGTATATTTGAAAGGACCTCCTTTTGGTCTGTAGGAAGGAAATAGGAGAAAGAGTCAGTCTTCATCTTAAATATTATCTCAGACAGGAAACTTAGCCTTTACAGAGGAGTTAAGGCACCTTTCATCAAAGCTGAGCTGAAGACATAAAATAAATAAATAAAAAGTCCTGTCTGTGCTAGGAACTTTGTGAAAGGGCATTGAGATCTAGCAGTAAGGGCTCTGCTTTCTTTGTTCTTAAAAGGGCTAAAACTGTCCTGGCCAGTCCCCAGGGACAGGGCTGTGCTGGATAAAGTCTTGTGTGGTTTTAAACTGTTAAAATGGCAGTTGGTTCCTGCAAGCAGATCCCAGGTTGCCTAATGTGGACCTGCTGTGCTTCCCTATCCTCATCCCAAGAGCTGTGCTACCTCAGCAGGAGTCATGCTCATCCTCCTCAGCTTGAGACACAGGTTCTTGCCTTTAAAGTCTGAGTTAAAGGGAGCAACTCCAGCCAGTTCCCTGCCCAGCCAAATTCCCTGATACTAGCCCCAGACAGAAGAGCATGACTTCAAGAAGAAAATGCATTTGCACCCTTAAGGAGTTGCAGCTTATACCATTATAAAAGCCCTTTCCTTGTAACTTTTCCAATGCGGTGAATAAAGTGCTGTATTTCTGTATCAACAAACTGTATTTGTTTGTCCACATTGCACTGTTAAGAAGGGGCATTATGTTTTCCTGGGGTCACACATTCATATAAAATTTCACCTCATAACAGAGTTCTAGCACTCTGCTGTCAAGCATGTTTTCTGCTGGCAGATTAGCCATCAAATAAATCTATACCATGGTATATGGCAATATCACCTTAAGTCACATGGCCTGAGCCAGACTAAGGCTTTGTCAGAACAGCTCCCTGGGAAAGGACCTGCTTCTACACGTAGAGGTAAGTCCCAGGAAGCACCTCTGACCTATCCCAACTCTCAGCAAATAACTAGTGCGTTCTGAAGACCAGCAATCACCATTGTAAAAGAAAATTAGTTATATTTTGTGAAGAATGAATAAAATACTCAAATGACAGGTTTTAAGTGACATTTCTCTAATACAGATTTCTTAGATAATTATTTAAATGCACCCAATTCCCAAGTTTTCACCAATGCTATGGACATAGGTAACCCTTGAGCTCTACGGATCGTCTTTATATTAAACATTCCTACTACATAAAACATGTAAAGTACTCAAAGAGTTTTTATTTCAGTTCATATTTTCTCCTTAATACTTGTGATTGGGTGAAGATATATTAGATAGTTCTCTGTATTAAATTATTTAAAATAAATAACTGAGATGTTTTCAAGAAGCAGTGCAAAAAGAGCAAAACTTGAAGCAATGTCTGTAGTAACCTAACAGTAAAGTCAAATACAGAAGTCACAAGCAAAATAGCTCAAAATCAAAGTTCCCAAGGGATGATGACCTTTGCCTCCTGTTATTTATCAAAAAACAAGCCTGTAATGGCATTATCACAGAATATGTGAATTTACTCACTGGTTCAGAGAACCACAGCATTAAACACAGGGATTACACTGGTAAGCCCCATGCCCATGAAGTCTGCTCTTCCAAAAGGTAGCAGTAATAAATCACTGCATGCTCAGAGACAGTTTATGCCTTGCATCATAATTTACTTGAGAAACGTGACCCCGTGTTCTTGGGAGAAAGTTGGTCTTTTTCTTCCTAATACCTTGAGAGCCCTCCTCTCTGAGGTCACTCAGGCACCTGGATGCTGTGGCTGTCAATATGCAAGCTGAAATTTTCTCTAAAGAGATACAAAGAACTGGTACATATCACCAAGAAGTTTTATCATTTTTCTTGGAGAGATCTTTGCTGGCCCCTACAGAGCCAAGATTAGTTCAGCCACCACAGTAACCTTCACATTTCCTCCAGAGTCTCTCAAGTGCATCTTCTGAAGATGTTATCTGTGGCTTTTACCAAAGGGCTTATCTGTTCTGCAGTGAGCCTCTACCTGACACACACAGCTGTAAGCTCTGCAGGCACTCTGTAATTGGAGGCCTATTAAAATGACTGAGAAATAACTTCTTCACTATTTATTCACCTTGTTTATTCACCCAAATATACATAGGATCAGACTAAAACAACACAAGTATGCATGCAGAATGTGTTAAACTAGACCTTAATCTTTCTTTGCATTGCTTGATAAGCTACAGCACCTATGCTAAAGCTTCCATGAAGATGCAAGCTATTTTAATGTAGCATGCTCCTGGCATTCCTTTGGGATGTTCTTTATTCCTTGTCTTTCCTAGGACAGTAGCTTTAAAGCTTTTGCATTTTCTTTGCTCCATTCTGAGTGTCACAAGTCTTGCTAGCTTGGTTAGACACAGGTTACCAAAGCACGGAGGCATGCTTTATGATGTGATCTTTTCATTGCCATGCTTTGATTTCTCCTTCTCAGTCTTTCTTAATTTAACTCTGTAAAGCTACACAGAGTAACATCACCTGGGTAAACTGAGGTGCATTTGTTATTTACTAAAAAAAAAAAAAAAAAAAAAAAGAACAAAAGCCCAAAGCTTCAGACATTTTCATTTTCTCACCAATAAACATAATTTAAAAGGTCACTAGCTGAATACAAATTTTAAAAAGACTTCATAGAAAACAATCAGACAGGATCCTACATGATTTCTGTGTCTGCACACCTTAATTTTTTATATAGCTATGACAGGATAAATCACAAGAAATCAGAAGGGTCCAGAAAAACAACTGTAGTTTGAAGGAGGAGCTGAAAGAGGAACAACATTTTACGAATAAGCAGAAAGACTGATGTCCCGAATAGAAAAGAAGTGATATTATCTCGTCCACCCTTAAAGAACAGAAAGAGGAAAAAAAAGCTTTTATTGTTCTTGGGAGGTCTGGCAGATTTACATTTCTGGCTTAGATGAGATTTTAAGTTCCCAGTAACATGCTGATATTGGATAGACTACAGCTACACAGAACCATTTTGCTTCCTGCAATATTAAATGGCATGGGAGAATAGAAAGTAATCATAAAGGTAGATGTTAGTTGCCTAAAACATTCACACCATTCACCACATTTAAATGTACTCCAGCATGGTTTTTTTCATGTTTGGAGGGACTTTGTATTGCAAAAGACTGAAACACAGTGCAATTACATACAAATATATTTTAGCTTTTAAAAGTAGATACTCCTTATATTTCTCATCCTCTGTATTGTTTATCACTCACTCCCCTGATTCTAAACATACTGTCTAGTGACTCTAACACCTTGTGACAGCGTGGGTAAATTTCTTTAATAGTAAGTAAAAATAAGCCTTCACAGGTAGGATGCAATAAGTCTGGCCTATTTGGAGAGAACAAGGAAATGCAGTAGAAGTAAATTAAAGCATATGTATTTCACAACATCTGCAGATGCTTGGAAAGAACATACGATATTTTGGTCTATATAAAATGGGTATATCAGTTTAATAATTTAAATTTGCATTGCAAAATTTACCCAAATAATTGATGACAGCTTTAAATGATTACTACTGTAAATACATCTTTCAGAATAGGTTTGTAGTCCAGCTAAGTATTGCACACAATCTCATAGACTAATAAACTGTCTAAAAAAATTGATGTGTGAAGACAGCAAGCTACCGGTAGATTAGTATCACAGAATCACAGAATCACAGAATTTCTAGGTTGGAAGAGACCTCAAGATCATCGAGTCCAACCTCTGACCTAACACTAACAGTCCCCACTAAACCATATCGCTAAGCTCTACATCTAAACGTCTTTTAAAGACCTCCAGGGATGGTGACTCCACCACCTCCCTGGGCAGCCCGTTCCAATGTCTAACAACCCTTTCAGTAAAGAAGTTCTTCCTAACATCCAACCTAAAACTCCCCTGGCGCAACTTAAGCCCATTCCCCCTCGTCCTGTCACCAGGCACGTGGGAGAACAGACCAACCCCCACCTCGCTACAGCCTCCTTTGAGGTACCTGTAGAGAGTGATAAGGTCGCCCCTGAGCCTCCTCTTCTCCAGGCTGAACAAGCCCAGCTCCCTCAGCCGCTCCTCACAGGACTTGTTCTCCAGGCCCCTCACCAGCTTCGTTGCCCTTCTCTGGACTCGCTCAAGCACCTCCATGTCCTTCTTGTAGCGAGGGGCCCAAAACTGAACACAGTACTCGAGGTGCGGCCTCACCAGAGCCGAGTACAGGGGGACGATCACCTCCCTAGCCCTGCTGGCCACACTGCTTCTTATACAGGTCAGGATGCTGTTGGCCTTCTTGGCCGCCTGAGCACACTGCTGGCTCATATTCAGCCGACTATCAACCATCACTCCCAGGTCCTTCTCCGCCTGGCAGCTCTCCAACCACTCATCTCCCAGCCTGTAGCTCTGCTTGGGGTTATTGCGCCCCAGGTGCAGGACCCAGCACTTGGCCTTGTTGAACTTCATGCAGTTGACCTCAGCCCATCGGTGCAGCCTATCCAGATGCTCCTGCAGAGTCTTCCTATCCTCGAGCAGATCGACACACGCACCTAACTTGGTGTCATCTGCAAACTTACTGAGGGTGTACTCAATGCCCTCATCCAGATCATCAATGAAGATATTGAAGAGGACCGGCCCCAGCACTGAGTCCTGGGGAACGCCACTAGTGACCGGCCTCCAACTGGATTTGACTCCATTCACCACGACTCTTTGGGCCCAGCTATCCAGCCAGTTTCTAACCCAACTAAGCGTATGCCAGTCAAGCCAAGAGCTTAGTAGATCAAATTCACATACATGTTTTACATCCGAATCTTAAGTGATGTCAGAAAGTTTTATTTCCTGATTTGCACCTAGCCAAAATGCATCCAGTCAGATCCTATCTTTAAAGCTGTAGTAAGATAACGGAAACCAACACCAGTTAAGGGATTTTGTATGTTTCCAGCATTTCAAATATGTTTCTTAAATAATTTATTTTCCAGTCAACTGCACAGAGTATTCAAATGTACTTCTGCAACAAAAATAACCTGTTTAAACATAATAGGTTGCAAAAATAAAGCAAAGTTAATAGTGTCTATATTAGAACATTCTCATGGGTAGCAAACAGACTCTTTTTGAGTGTGTATAATCTGATTTAGTTGTATTTCTAGTATAATTCTAGTATATTTCTAGCAATTTCTATAATTTCTAGTATAATTCCTCATTACTGCTCTATACGCTTGATCTAGTATTATTGGAAACCAATAGAAAAACTTCCGCTACGTAAATGGCCTTTGTATGCTGTTTTTTCCTAAGTCACTGCTTGATATTATTGGTACAGAAGAAGTACACATTTTCTTCACATCTTTCACCAACCGATTCACTGGAATGAATAAGTAGACATATATTAAAAGAGAATGTTTATCCTCTGGTTAAGAACTCATGTCCGTACTTAGTCATCTAAGGAAAGGGTAGGCTTTTTACAAGCTCCCAAAGACTTTTTTAAAGCTCTGAGCATCTTCAAATTTCATTCATCAATGACTCAAAAACCAAGAGAACTGTTGTAACCACAGATTTTCCTTTCCTTTCCTTTCCTTTCCTTTCCTTTCCTTTCCTTTCCTT
>CM021739.1:7265933-7395295 GCA_011075105.1 Heteronetta atricapilla | reverse complement strand
TTCCCTTTCCCTTTCCCTTTCCCTTTCCCTTTCCCTTTCCCTTTCCCTTTCCCTTTCCCTTTCCCTTTCCCTTTCCCTTTCTTTCTTCAGCTTAATCAAAATCTGCCCAAATCAAGGGGAAGATGTTGAATCAGCTACATTCCCCTTGATATTGCATGCCTTTGGCTGGAAATGTATCTTGCAGAAGTATTACAAAATAGAAATGTTGTGTTCTCATCCTTTTCCTCTGAATTTCTCTAGAATTTAAGATAGAAATGTGGGCTAACTCGACTTGTCATCTCACCCAGTTCAGTACAGTTGATCTTATGTTTCACTTGGGAGTCTAAACAAGCTATAACTGGGGACACTTTTCACAGATTTCCTATAATACAATTACTGGAAAAATGGATTTTGTGACACTGCCACCTGGAAGACCTGAGTTCCAGATTTTGGTCTGTCGTTGACTTCCAGGGTGAATTTATAAGAGTCATTTATAGACTTGATGCTTGTTGTAAAATGAGGGTGATTCTTTAGGATAGCAAGGAAATATACAACAAAGCCTCAGCTGCCATTACAATGTAGGCCATATACATACCTAAGAAGAAAGAGAGTTTCTTATCCTAAGCTGATCAATATCCAGCTCACAATCATCTGAGAATCTCCATCAAACACTCTTATCAGCCTGAAAAGTCACATGTGTTATGTGGGGTGAAAAAGACGCTTGTGTACATGTGTGAATAAGGTTGAGTCATATGAGCAGTATAAAGTTTACAGAGCTTGGAATTTTTTTAAGTTTTCCATAGTTTGAAAATATTTTTGAAGTTGCTGATGCAGACACAAAAATGACTTGGGGTAAAGTTAAGCTTTAAGTATTGATCTCCATAAAAATCAATTTCTGGCTTGCCTGAATTCATTTTATAGTCTGCTGATCACCCTTGTTGGTATTAATACGATGATATATACTAACAGTTCCAGATTCTTTATTATCTGATTTTTCTTATCATCATCATTCACTACATGTCCTCCAGCTGCTGTAACAAAGAGAGCCTAGAGACTACATTCATCAAGCTGAGCCATCCCACACAGGTCCAAGATTGCTGCTGAACAATGTAAGGGTGCTGTGGGAAAAGCAGTATGAAATCAGGTAATTTAAAATAGTATAAAGAATGTGTATATGAAGAAGGATGATTGAAAGTCAGAGGCAAGCTTAATCCTGGCATTTTCTAACTAATGCTAGAATAAAACAAACAAACAAACAAACAAAACCCCATTCTTCTAACTCTGCTTTTTGTATGTGTGTGTTTAATAAAGGTGTTCAGTTCCTTGATAGTATGTGATAGAGAATACAACTGAATAAAGACAGCTTATGAACAGCTGCAAAAGCTGAATGTCATCCCTTCTTCTCAGCTTCATCAGTCAATTTTGGAGTGATCTGAATGCAGACAACCTGTAAATTATCTGATTTAACTCTCACAAAATATGACTATCACTATGTTTACTCATCATGAAGAGATCCTACCCTTCTGTTGAATCAGTTTGAGGGCTACTTAGCTATGGATTTTAAAACTTTTGAAACTCTCCATGTATAGTGCTATCTAAGGACAGCTGGCTATTAGATCCATGTAAGGACACACTGGGTAGGAAGCTGGATTGTTTTTTATGTTTTGCCAGTGACTTCCATTCTTTCTCTCTCATTCCTCAGCAGTGAGCCTTCTTCTGATGAAGGCAAAGCCATAATATACTAGAATGCTCACAGACATTCAATACTTAGATAGTATGTAAAAATAAAAAGAGGAATCTTTCCATGGTAAAAGTAAATGAAATAGCCACTTTGCCTGGCAGGGTAGGGAAAACAGGGAAAAAAAAAAAGACACCTCTGGTAGGTGTGGAATGAAGAGGTGAATTCCTGATATGCTCCAATTTTAGATTTCTTCTCATCATGCTGATAGGAAAAAAAAAAAAAAACAAAGCAAGCAAACAAACAAACAAAACATCAAAAAACACCATACAAAAGGCACTGTGATTATTAACTGGTGGTGTTTTATGGGACTGACTGAGTTGTATAGTCTACGCCCTAATTTCTACATTCATTAAGGGAACGTTTTGCTTTTTGTTAAACTAAATTCAAAACGGTTTACCAGGTAAGGTATCTTCTTCTGCAGATAAATCTTTACAAGGCTCAGTTCCAGCTCTGCAACCTTGGTGAGTCTCATGTAGGAGCGATATGCAACTGGAAAGTCTTTATTGAATTCAGTGGAGTCAGAAATTGTTTTTCTTTAACTCCAGATTGTTGGGACAGTAGCAGTTACTTTGGTCACGTATTGTGTTTAGAGTGTGTATACAAAAAGGGCTCTATCTGTACAATACCTCTGGCTGATTGTACAACTATGCTGCTTGTCACAGCAAGATATCTCACTATAAACTACAGGGATTATAGCAATGCTATAAACACTGATGCTATGATAGTAATGCTGTATGCTGGCTGAAGAAAGACATTTCTACAGCCATTACTCAGTCCTTACTTTCACGTGGCAAGATTTCTATTGTTCTGTTGGAACATTTGGATATCCAGCACAGTCAAAAAACCACATTCTTGTATATCTGAACCCTGAAGGAAGCTGTCTGTACCTAACAGATCATTGGTCTATGAAGATGAATGAATCCTGAAATCCTCTGGAGCAAGTACTAACTTCAGGAACCGTCTTTGTGTCAAGCAAGGAAATCATTGGCTCCAGAAGAGCTGAATTATTGATAAGAATGATAGTAATATCCTAAAGCCAACTGCTTAGGGAGAAACTCTTAATCATGTGTGGCGTATGCATTGAGTGAAATGAAAAGAAAATTGCATAAATATTTATGTAAGTTAATTGTGTTTATGTTAAAAGTTACAGTGTTTGCTTAATGTCATTGGAAAATCTGTAAACTTGGCTTCTGGATAAAGGCCTCCACAATGCTGTTTAGGGTTACAGCCATGTGTTCCCATCACTCACTTGGAGCACTCCTGCAGAAAACCTGGGCCTGGTTTATTCTCAGGTATCTAACAAAGTTATACTGGCTCTGCCTCAAATAACCACTGAATTGTTTCACACTCTGATACTGAAAGTAAAAACACAGGGACAGGTTTCCTTCTCTGTGGCTGAGAGCAAGATTTTGGACTTTGTATCTGAGGGTCTTTTATTCTGTCTTTATTTTTACATCTCCTCAGAGGGCCTTTTCTATTTAAAAGAAACAGGGATCTCAGATAGATATGTTGGTTTTGTCTGATCCCCAGGCTCTTTCCTTGGGTACTCAGCTCCGGTAAAAAAAAAAAAAAAAAAAAAAAAAGGAAAAAAAAAGGAAAAAAAAAGCCCAGTTTTAATGCTCCTGCTGAAGTAAATGTTAAATTAGAGCCAGAGGGACTTGAATAAAGCTTTGTCAGTTTGTACCATGAGAGGGCTTGGCCTTTAGTATGCAATTGGCACAGAAGCTCATCAGACACCATCAAAATCTATGTGCTCTTTGAATTGTTCAGTTACCTTCCACTAAAATCATGGATTAAAAGAGAGCTGTCTCAGACACTCCCTGCAATTGGTACCACAAGTGAGAGGCACAGCTTCTCCTCAGACTTCTATAAGCCCTGGACAGATTTTACTTATATCTTAAGAATAATCAGATCCTCATTAATTTATAATTTACCTATGTGTTGTTCTCATGAGATTCAGAGCCATGTTAGTAAAACCATTTTGTAAGATCAGCTGTTCTCACAGGACAGCCTCAGCCTTGACCTTCCTCTTTAACTTCTGTTTCTTTACAATGTCCACCACTACAATATTATAATCTATGTTTGAAAGCAGCTATTTTAGCATCCTCAGCAATGTCATGCTTTGCCATCAGAAGCAGAATAGTAGAAGTATCTATCTCCAGAGCAAAGTGTGAAAACTGTGACAACATTGAACAGGCTTTGGCTTTATGAAGAAAATCTCTGGTCTGGTGCAAAAGTTCACTATTTACCAGATTCTACAGCAGTACAGGTTTCTGCTCAGTGCTCGCCCACAGCAGAGCATCTAACCATGCATTCAGCATCGAGCAGTCAGTTCAGTGTGAAGTTAAGCATGAGTTCTGATGGACTACAGACTTTTTCCATGTACTTGAAAAAATCTCACTGACATCAAGAAAATTGTGTCTGACTAACCGCCATTAAGTACGCGCTGCAGCCTTACAATTGGTATCAAGAAGAATTTGATCTGGATATGAAAGCTAAAATACTTGGTGTATTAGACGTTCATATTGTTTTCTAATTATTTTTTCACAAGACTTCAAATGTGAGAACATGCTGACATTGTTGAGGCTTGTCCTTAGCATGCAAGATAAATTTCAAACTCATTCTATCAGTTGTTTTTAACAAGAAATGTAAACAAGTAGGATCATTTTGCAATGTCCTCGAACAGGATCTTCTGTTAACAGTAGAAGATAGGGTGCCAGGCATTTACATTGTTGGTAAGTCACAAGTATTTTCTCTCCATGCTTTGCTGTTATGAATGAAACCTATTATTGATTATGAAACCTGGTTTAAATTGGACTTTAGGGTCACTGATATTTACTCTTACTTTTACCTATTAAAGGATAACAAGAAAAAATCATATTCAAATATTGATCACTGGAGATTTGGTTAAATAAATAGTACTTGGTTTCTTGGGAGTGGAAGCCTGAGATATGATACTGAGAGACGCTGTGAAAGGTGGAATGTTTCCATCACGTTTTGCAAGCAGATGCAAGGCCATCCTGACAATGTTCTGAGCTGACTAGAAATCAGCTTGTCACAGACTAATTACTTTGGCTAATTCAAGAAATCAAGAATGCTGATTTCCAAAGGCATATTTTTGGATGTTTGTCTCTCAAAGGATTATTAATAATGCAGTTGTTTTCCATCCAAAGTCAAATTCACAGTAATACACACCCACTGCCCACATGTTCTATGTACCCATAATTTACATGCAGTCCCAAAAAGGGGTGCTACAACCTAAGTCAAATTCCATCATGTTGCCACAACCTTCTTCAGCTTTTACTATGGCAAAAAAAAAAATATGTTATTGTGCTGTAGTTAATCTGGCCTGAGGCTTAACATTGTCATTAAAGTAGGTTGCTATCTCTTTTGGACACTTAATTAATCTATTAAGTGTTCAAAAAGTGTGCAAAAAACACAACAAAGTAAAAACTAAATGCAGTGACAACTTCCAAACATGAAAAAGTCTTAAAAAAATCAGTAATATAATATTAGCATATTATAAAGTGTATAAATATAAACAAATACGTTAAAAGAAGAACAAGCATTTCTGCATGCTGTACAAAATAGATGGTAGTCCTAGGAGAAAACCCGTATTGGCAAAGTTATCTATGGGCAATCAAAATAAGAAGGCAACTGTTAAAGGTCTGCATAAAACTAGGTTGATTATGAGAGCCAATGCACTTTCACCAGAAGTGTCCATGTAAGGTGCTAGAAAACTTTTCAAAATACTTCTTATCTATTTTATGTGAAAAGAATACTATGCAATAATGATACTTGCAAAATTCAGAATTTGCAAGGCTTTGAAGTGTTCTGCACATTAGGACCGAGCTGTTCTGTCTGGGAGAAAAGCAATCCAACTGCCTGAGAAGAAAACTTATGTTTTGGCATGATGGAAAGGATTTGTTACAAAACAATAGAATCATGGAACCATAGGATTGCTTGGCTTGGAAGAGACCTTCATGATGCCCTGGTTCCAAATCCCTGCCCTGGGCAGGGCCCCATCCCAGCAGCCCGGGCTGCCCCCAGCCCCCTCCAGCCTGGCCTTGGGCACTGCCAGGGATGGGGCAGCCACAGCTGCTCTGGGCAGCCTGTGCAGTGTCTCATTTATTATAAATCAATTCCTTACTATAGAGGGAAAACAAAACAAAACAAAACAACAACAACAACAGAAACCAGCTTTCTCCTCTTCACTGCTTTAGTTATTCTTTTGCATTTATTACCTTAAGGAAATATACATGAAAAATCATTTTATTTCTGCCTTTATTTCTGAGGCCCAGGGAAGTAGAAGACTTATTATTGGAATGCAAGAGGTAGTGTCCTGATTTAATCTCCTCTCCCTTCAGCATATGCACTGGACAAGTTGCCCACGCATAAGGGGAAGGAAAATCCTCAGCAAAATATGTTGAGGAAAATTTGCTGTGGGGGAAGCGTCTGTCTGTCTTTAGCAAGCAGAATTAAAGGGGCCTTGTTTCAGTAATGATCAGAATTGGCAACTAGGGCAACTCAATTTCTGTCATCAAAACGTGGAGGCTGTTCAGCAGCATGTGGAGCCCTGAGCTTTCTCTATCTGGCCAGATGCACCACTTGTTGAGCATGGAGAAACAGGCGAATTGGACTCCCCTTTCATGGGAAATATTTGCTACCATAGCTACACCTCACATTATCATTATTTCTGTTATTATCAAAAACAATATTGTTATCAACTCAATTGCTTCCTTAAGTTCTCAGAAAGTCACCTTACATGTCTAAATACTTAACAGAAGACAAATCCTGACAAGTGATCGATGGACAAAACAGTTTTATAGTAGTTGTTTTAATCACTCTCATAAAACAATGAATTGGTTTTGGAAAGGCCAGAAACATGGACTGAAGGTATGGTTCAGTTTCAACAGGGCTTCCTACTTCAGGTCCAGCTCCATGCTGAGACACAGCCCCTGACTAGCATGGAGCACAGGCAGAGCAATCAGACTGCACATGTTCCCACAGACGTGCTCAAAATCTGCAAACCCTGGGCTACAGCCACAGGGAGAACAGGCAGAACTGATCTGTATTTCTGATAGCAAGTGCTTTAAGGTGCTTGAGTTAATCAAGAGGAGTAAGCTAGCTATTAACTAATTGCATTAAAGAAGCATGAGAAGACCTAAGCTGATGGATATGAAGAAAACCAAAGAAAAATATGTTAAGGAAATAGAAAAAGGTGGTGTTAAAATACTTTGCTACTCATAAGATTCGCAGCATAAATCACGCTGGCTAAGACGGTTATGGGGAAGGGATGGGTCCCTGACAAAAGATTTGATAATTATTGGAATTCAGAGCAAAACTCTTGGAAAGAGACACAAGAAAACCCGGAAATGAACTTTTGCCAAATAAAGAAAGCCATCCTGGCCAAGAATGGAGTTTATGGAAGCAGCCAGCTCTGATACAGTATCTTTTAAACAGAATTCAAAATACTGTAAGAAAAAAGGGAGAATACAGAGTTCACCAAAACTAACCCAAACACATCAACAGCATTGGAGCAATCATCTCAAACTAAGGCTGCAGGAAAAAAGGTGGAAGAAATTCGGTGGATTACATTACTTTGGAAAAGCTTCTCAGCAGCAGTACAAGGTGCCCTACTTAGGCAGAAAGAAGAAAAGCAAACTTTTTTTTTCTTTTCTTTTTTTTTTTTTTTTGAATGAACAACATTATTGTAGGCAATGGCTGAGAAAGCAACAGAAAAGCATGAAAAACACTATTTCCATTTAACTAGTTATTAGAGTTTACAGGTATGTTTCATCAAAGAAGAAATAATGCAAGAATAAATAAATATAAATAAGAATATAAATAAATAAGGTGTTACATGCTTTAGATATAATATAAACAAGGATAAACAAGTAACATCCAATGCTTCCATTTGTGTACGGTCAGTCTTCTCTTTGGAAGACATCATATGCTTTTAATGTTATTTCGGTTATGTTCAGCACCAGAAATGAAACTCTTAAAATATACTATAAATTTAAAAGGCCTAATATATAGTTATACCTTAACCCATGGGCAGAAATAGAAATATGAGACAAGTTGTCTCTCTTGTGTAGGGTTGGTAGAAAACACTGACAAAATTACTAATTTCTTAAAAACACTGAAGATCAGATGATAGCTATCTAGCTATGGTCCTATCATCATAAGTAACACCAGCACCATATTGCTTTTTACCAATACATGCTTTGTTTAGGAAGAAGAGCAAAAATGAATTAGCACTGTTTAGGAAGAAAAGCAAAAATCAAAATGGCACCATGTATGTAAGAGATGCCAAAATCACAAAGGACTGCCAACCCATAAATAACGGGGAAATAAATAGAAGTCATCAATGTGATTTGGGATTCTGAGATGCTCCACCAAGCATGGTGCCCCTGGCCTTTTTCCTACTGGCTTTAGGCAGGAAACAACCTCAAAAGGTTGAGATAACAGGGCATGAGGACATGAAACAACCAGATCAACAGGACTTAACAGCTTGTTTGTGCTGATGTTCCAAAGAAGCTCTTGTCTGAATAATTGTTCAGGGCATCTCCAATACTAAATGAACACTCTTAAAAACTGTAAGTATTTTTCATTCTATCTTGTATTATTCATAGTATGTATATTGGCACTGAATGTGGTACTGGACGCAGTGCCATTACAATCTGGGTTTTCCATGCAGAAAATCCCGGCAGGCTGCACAGTCAACAGGAACAAGACGCAGAATAAAAAAGACCTTTAGAAAATATAGTCAAGATCAATCACATCTGACTCCCCAAAGTAAAGTTGGTATTGGAAGAAAGATAATGGCAGTGGCTACTACTAGTGGCAGGAGCTACAAACATCCATGACTGGACTACCTGGCCTACAGTCTTGCATAGCTGCCAGTAACATGGTCTTGAAGAAAAACAGAAGCTGAGACCAGTCTGTTCTTTCGTATAACTGCCCAGCATCTAGTAATGAGTGCATGAGGGGCTTCCAGAAATGAAGTTTGAACACTTCCCTTGCTACTTTGATTAGTAGCCATTGATGACTACACTCCTAAAACTTGTGTAACTTCTTTTTAAGACTTTATTTTTTTATTTTTATTTTTTTTATTTTTTTTTTACCCTCAAACATCTGATGGCTGCAAATTTCATAGTCTAGTTATTCACACACACACACAAAAATGTTTTAAATCTATTGCTTCACAAATGCAGTGGACAGTCTGTAAGTTCGATTTGGCGAAGAACAGTGAAGAAACATTTCTAACTCTCATCGTAGCATTTATTTAACACTTCCAAATTCTATACTGATCTCTGTCTTATTCTACGTGTTCTGACCAAACACTTCTTTCAGGATAGAATCCTACTCTGTTTATCTCCCTTGATGGAGCATGTGTTGTGCTTTTCATTTTAATTGTTTCTCCATTGCACATCTTATCTGCATCTGCTATGCAATTTCAAGCTGTGATGACTAAACCTGGATACACTGTTTAAGAAGCGACCACATCACAAAAGTAAAATCTGTCCCTGTCTCGCTCTCTCTTGCTCTCTTTCTCTTTCTTTTTGTGTGTCATCAGTTCCTTGCTGAGTATTATAGTTATCTTTAATATTCCAGCTAGCAGTGAGCTTACATTTTCAGGGTATTCCATTAAATTTAAGGATTTGAAAAATTGACAGAAAGACCCCCAAATAGGGGTGGCATGAATATTCTTTTCTTCTTTCTTTCTTTAATCTGCACAGCAACCATTTAATGTTTTTAGTTCTTTTGTTTTAGGACAGATCATGTTCTATATGCCAGTGTAGTTTGTGGGATACATTACCCTACGGAACACAGGTTTTGCATTTGCATTGCCCTCATTTTGAACAGGAAGTGAATAATGGGAAATGGGCAGAACTAAAATATTTACTAATTTACACAAGGTAAAAATAAATATATCAAACAAAATTGACTTATATTTATAATGCAGCATAAGACTCAGTAAGCCTATAGAATTGAAAGGAAGTTATTAACAAACTAACCTCTAAAAAAGTTCAATTGAATTTCAGCCTTTTAATAGACACAGCTCTGAAATTTCAAAGTGTTTTACTGAGTTACTTGTTATTTTTCCCAGGCTGTTATCTGAATGAGGTTGGTAGATGAGCCTGCTGTCTCACTTACTCTGAAAAAGTAGGTGTAACATAGGTAAGGCAACACAAAGTGAATGAAAAGCGGTCAGCTTTTACCCAAAAGAAAGGATTCTTAATCCAATCTGAGCTACAGAATTCTTACATGGTACTCTGTAAGTCACTTAAACCACAGTTTTTCCAGAGGGTCTCTTATTTATGGTCTTGCATGAACTCTGAGTGTTTGACTCAAGACAACAGAACAGTGTTTTGAACCTGCTTTTCTGAAATGGATTGTTTTTCTTCTTTCCTAAGTGATTTTTAATTTTTCAAAGATCAGTAATTTACTTCCATTTTTCATAGGCCTTTTAGTCTAATTGGGAGGGAACAGTCATGGTAGGATTAACATCTTTACTTGCTTTTGAATTCCAACTTTCTTCAATCTGATAGAGATATAAAATTAGTGTTTAAATACATATGATTAAACAGACATAGTAGACTAATTCTTTCTTGACCAAAAATCATTTTAGACTTTTATTTCAAACAAACAAAAAAGAAGTAAAGCTGTCTTATTAATTCAGTTCCCTGATCAATCCCTCAGGGAAAGGGCCAGCATTGCTTTTATTTTAAAAGCTCATAAGATGTGTTTAATTTGGTTCTGTAGTTATTTGTTCAGTATGCAGTGCAAATTTTTCTGGCTACAGACATGGGATATGGTAAACCTTTGCCTGGATCAATGTCCAACCTCTTTTAAGTTGTGGAGAAAGTTACTCACTCGTAAAGTTCAGACCTGCCAGACTCAATAACTCTACAAAAATGTTCAGATGAAAATTGCTTCAAGCAATCCTAGTAGAAAGCCAGCACCTCACCCCTAGTTTAAAGTTATGATCCTTATCATAATTAATTCAATAAAGAAGTAATGTACTTCAACCTAGGCATGGAGAATAATTTTCTGTCCTGACTGGTATAAACTTTCAGCAAGGGACATTTAAACTCTGGACCTGATCCTTTAGAGCAAATAATAAATTACAGACCTAGAGCCAGCAGATTATAACTGAAGTTGACCCATCATAAATATATTGCTAAGTCTAAGATGAAAATATATACTGAATTGGAGTGATTAAAAAGTATACTATCACTTATAAATATAATAAAAATGTTCTTTTTCTGACAAATTAAACACTAATAAAATTTTCAGAGCTGTGAATGCAATGAGGAACAGGAATTTATGTAATCCTTGTAAGCTGCCATGCCTTGCATCTTAAATTTAAAAATCAACTTCTTCCTGCTGCTGAAATACAGAACTAATTCACTGTCAAACAAACTAATACTTTTTCAGAAGATATTTATTTGAAAAATCAAATTTCAAATTACTTAAATACTGCAGTTGCGATTCACCTTTTCTCCCCCATTAAATTGCTGCTCTACTGTCATACATTTTCTTGCTCTACTGCAAGAAGCAGATCCAGCTGCAGAGATTTGAGTACCTATTCTGAAACAGCCTCAACGCTGTGGAGTAGCTGGCCTTTTGCCTGTCTACCCATGTGAAGATTTTAATTCTTTATACTGAAGAGAAATATGCACTTACAACAGTGGGCATGCAAAGAACTAGCATAGGTGTAGAGCTAAGTAAACACACTGTGAATGTCATTCAGTTTATTTGTTGTTATTTTTGCCATGTGCATTTCGAAGTAGGACAGAAAGATGTCTTGAAGGGAAAAAAGGCCCAATGAGGAAATGCGGTAAAGTAGAAGAGATTGTTTTTGGACACTTACCTAAGTGTTCTTTTCTTCAACTGCTGGGATATCTTAAAGCAAATAGTCAGGTTTTTTTAAACGGCAAAGATGCAATAGTAAAGTTGAGTGTGTACTTCTTTAAATTTTAGCTTTCATTTTATCGTCTCATCTCGCATTCCATCTCATTGCATTGTCGTTTCTGTGCTGCAGTGTGACATAACTTGGTGCAGTGTTAACAGTTCCAAAACATGTGAATTGCTTTTCCAAGACATCTTATCCAAAACAAATATCCCTTTCTCACTAATTTAGTTTGAATATTTGTAGATAATCTTTATGAGACATACTTAAAATACTCATACTACATTTATCACATGTAAGAAATTTATCTTTAATCCTAATATGCATGGATTTGTATGCTGTTTCTACTGTCTGTCATTATTGTTACCTATATGTATTTGTAGAAGTTAACCGTGTTTCTATCTTTAAATAATGCTAGACACAAATTGCAGAATTATCAGGAAAAAAAATTTTGACCTAAAATTTCACTATCCAAGCACCAATGTATTATAAATTGAAACTACATATAAATTATACAGGAGAATATGTACAATAACTTGCAAAGACGCATCCAGGTGAAAAATCTGAATGACGAAAAGGGAGAGTCTGCAGGGTTTTAACTCATGTAAAACTCTCTTAATCATACAACAGCATTATGTTCTTCTAAAGCAAAAAAGAAGCAAAACAAAACCCTTTAAAAGGGGCTTTGAGTATAATTTCAATTAAATTATTTTTCACATATATTATCTGACTTCTATATTTGCAGACTTGATACAGATCTCTCAAGATAAAGCAAAATTACAACATTAATCTTTAAGAATGGCAATCCTCACATTCTGTTTTACTAATAATTGTGGTGTGGGTTAGCTTTACTCAACTGAGTAGCTTTACACTGCATGAGTAGTTCATATTATACTAATTACAAGCCATAGGCTTACTTGTGCACTAGATGAGGCTCAGAAAATGTAGCTGTTACTATTTAGAAATATGTTTGTATTCTTTTACTATTTTGAAAATAACACTCTATGGTATTTCAGGTTCTTTTACAGTAAATTACCTCCACTTTAGAAGTGCCTTAAATAAATTTAAGCTCACATATTTACACATACAATCAAATTATGGTAAAAAATACCCAGCAATTAAAAACTTAAAAGAAGTTCCAATGATCGATCAGTTATTTACAGTATGTGCAAAACAAGATGTATAGGAAGTAAATCAACACGCTAGGGGTTGGCTGCTGTTACAACAAATGCACTTTTGCCAGAATGTTTGACCAACACTTGCAACCCTGCACCCCCACCCCCTTTGAGTCCCCCTTGGATTGATTAAATTGGCTCAAGATGACACCAATAATTGGCTCAAGATGCCGCTTCGACAGACCCAATGATCCATATCTTTGCATTCCCTAAAATCAGTCCTTTCAGCTCTGTGTTAGATTTAGGATGGTTTACATTGGCTCTGTCACAAACATTTTAATAAAGTCCCAGAGAAACCTCAAACTGGTGACATCATTGGATGGTGTTAAAAAAAAGTTCTACTTTTCTGGTTAGTTGTTAGCCTTTATAATCTGATCAGAATCTTTTTTCCCACTATATTTTGTCATTCTTTTATAACTCTCTGCAATTAGAACCCTAATATTAAAAAGAGAAAAAAAAAAAAAAAAGCTATAAGGAGAAAACAATTCTAAGTATTTTGACATCAAGTAGTAAAATGTAAAAAAAAAAAACAAAATGCAACCCCAAACATTTATCATATCCTAAGGCCTTAAACTGCTGGGTGTGTTATTTTTAACTATTAGAAGAATTAATTACAATGAAAGGTATTGGTGTTCTCATGAGACTACTGTATAAACAAAATGTAAAATATTTTATCATTTAACTACTTTTAGAGAATAAATTGCAAATTCTTCAGCATGCCCCAAGACTGTTTTACATCTGGGCTCAGATAATATACCCAGGGCCTGGCTCTCCTGTAGTTTATGTACGTACAAAGAAAAAGATGTCCCACTGCCACCATTCCCATGCCGTTTGCCTGAATGCATGGCTTTTTTAAAAATCAGTATTTTCAG
This sequence comes from Heteronetta atricapilla, assembly GCA_011075105.1. Taxonomy (NCBI): domain Eukaryota; kingdom Metazoa; phylum Chordata; class Aves; order Anseriformes; family Anatidae; genus Heteronetta; species Heteronetta atricapilla. The sequence continues at coordinate 7,381,609 of CM021739.1, read as the reverse complement.
TCGTTAATTTTCAACCACCCCAAGTCTGGAGTCGCTAAGGAGCTGTACAACGCAGGCACTCCTGTTATCTGATATCTAGGCTCTTCGAGCTTTCCAGTTTTTTGAGTTTAAACAGATGACAGTCCTTGTGTCATCAGATGTTATTACTTAATTACTTATAGCAGTGGACTTTTGTATAAAAAGGTTACTCTGAGTACTTTTTTCCACAACACACTGGAAAATTTGACGTGTTTTTCCTTTTCAAACTCAAAAGCTGATTCTACATCCTGAATTTCCATAGTATTGTCCTTAAAAATATGAAACCCCCAAGTAATTGAGAGCTGAAGTCTACACCCAGTTTAAAGCACAGGAACAGCCTGCCTTGCCAGGTGCCAGGATTTCCTGTGATAACTGAATCTTATTTATAATACAGTAGCATCCTGACGCTCAAACACAGCCTGAGAGCCACTGATGCTAAATGCTGTACTGACATGTGGTAGATGCTCCCAGCCCTCATCCCAACCCTCAATAACTGGAAGTCTCAACAGAGTAGGTCAGCGGAAGAGGGAGCAAAGACATAGGAAATGACTTATTTGAGGTCAGTAGCAGAGCCAGCATTTGAACCTGGTTCTTCTATTCTGTATGGCGGCTCACAGTCAGCAAGACTTCCTCCCTCACGTGCCAATGCTCCATCAGACCTCACCGCCTCTTCCCTCAGACTCAGCTCTGCCCAGCTAAGGATCCTAAACGGATTCCCTGAACCGCTTTATTCTCCACGTGTACAGGCAGCAGGGTAAGCACAATACGACCACGCTACTTCTACACTAAAAGTTGCTGTGCAGCTCCATGCAATACTGGTCTCTTTCACGCACAAGGTATTTGAGAGTAGGAGGTAGTTTGTTTTTCCCTCTCTCTTTATAAAACAAACAGTTGGGTCCAGATGCTTGGCTTGTGCGAGCCAGCGTTGCCAAATTATCATCCTCAATTTACACTTCTCACCAAAGAAAAAGGGAGGCCTTTTGATTTCTAGTTCGAGCTCCCCTCAAAAATCAAATACAAATAAAAGAGCTTTGCTATCAAAACACAGAAATATTTATTTTTAACACGTTAGTTAAAAACATGATAGCCTTCTGTAATGATCTAAAAAAAATAAACAGACTTTCAAAACTAACCCAACTTTCTAGATAGATGTAATACTTCCAACTAGTATAAAAGCACAATGATACTGTTGCACAAATATAAAGTAAATATAGATAAAACTATTATTTTTCTCATCCTGTTCCTTTTCCGATATTCTTTACAACAGTGAGGAAAAAATAGCTTTTAGACAAATCCTACTTTCAGAAAACTTTTTCTTGTAAATCCTAAAGCCTTGCTCTTCTCTTTTTCTTCTTCTGTCTGTCTCTCTCTTTTTTTTTTTTCCTCCTAAAGAAAAAACACACCAGGATAACTGCGAGCATATTTCCAAAATAAAATAAAAAAGGTGATTTTCCAGGTTTCAATATGTAACAGCTTTCTAAATTATCCAATACGCTGTCTTGATTCTGTACAAATGTTCCCTTCCTTCAAAGAGACAAAAAAGCATGTACTGCCAGATCTGATTGTATGTAGAGAGTGGATCTGATCCCCTTGTCACTAAGGTTACTAATCAAATTTCCATCCAATATGCTCATGCAGGATTTCCTGATCAAACACTTAAATCTGCCCCCTCTGCACCCCCATTAGCTAACATGTTTTATATGTAGCGGGGTCATCAAAAGTGTAATTCCCTTAAAGAAACCTAATCCTGCCCCCTTGTCAACCAGCAGATAGCTAATAATGCTTTCTATCCTTACATTTTTTGAACATCAATAGCATACCAAAAATTAAGATCTTATTTTAATCTCACAACAGATGTTCAAAACAAAGGTATCCCATATGTATGTTACATGTCTTTAAAAACAGTCAGGTGAAGAAATATGGAAGTTTCATATGAGATTAGCTTTTTTTTTTTTCTTTCCCAGGAAAATATTAAGTAGGTTTTGTTTCCTTTTTGGCTGATGTAAGTAACCTGCAGAATCTCACGCAGTAAGGTTATCTGGACCACAGCACATTTTCCCTCTTGCAACCCTGGGACATTTGGAGAGGACCGCTGGCTGGTACCCCAAGCACAGTCCTTTGGGAACGTTGCTGAAGTGACAGAGACTTGTTTGTTTCCCTGGTCGCTCACAAGACATGCATTCATGCTGGCACACATTTCCATTTTTTACATGGATTTCTATAACTTCTCTGCTCTGAGAATTAACTTGATGTTTTATCACTGCTTTTCTCTTGCTTCATATGAAAAAATGTAAGCCAATAATTCTGGTCAAAGAAGAAAGCTGTCAAATCTATATCAATGCAAACAAAATCCAGTACTGTTACCTAATTAAGGAGGATTTCATGCTCAACACCTCCATTCTTTTTTTATTATTATTTTTATTTTTATTTTTTAATCAACCTTGAAGACCTTGAAGACATAGTTCAGGTTTTCTTTTTCTTTTTTTTTTTTTTTTAATTATCTGCTTTATTAACAGGTTGAATAAGAATTGTCACTGAAGAAATTAAATTCATAAACTTCCATGATGATTCTTTTGGAGGACTATGTGTGTGTATGTGTAGGGGTTTTCTTTTCTTTTTTTTTTTTTTTTTTTTTTTTTTTTTTTTTTTTTTTTTTTTTCTTCTGAGCAGTGGTCACAATCAGAGCAGCAGAAGTGGGTCAGGAAATTTAACCTGACTGGTCGAACCCTGGGCTGAATCTGTAAGGTCTACAAGGCCCACGTTTGTCAGAACTCAGTGGATTATATGCATCGGAATGGCAAAACAGATTTAAAATACTGTCTATTTCAACTTAACATTTGCCCTAGACACTGCCAAATTTCAATTAATATGAACTCTATTGACTCAGTTTTAGCAGTCTGCAAGTTTGGTAACTACAAGAAATTCTTAATTGCATATGCTGGAGTTCTTTTTTTTTTTTTTCCTTGGATGCATGGTCATTTAATTTTATTTTTTTTAAATTTATTTTTTAAATACAGAAAGAGAACAAGTGCAATGTAATCCTCGTGTTTTCAGACCGGGTTTGTAGTATTTTGTGAAGTCATATATAATGTTGACAGATCTAAATAATACTTCATATGGGATTCTGTGGGACCTTTAAAAATATTTTAAGTGTAACTGAATCATTTCAACTACTGTAAACGGTAAGAAAACATATTTTAAGAATATAAGTAACATTTTGGAAAATGTTTGTTGAGTTTGAGGATTATATTGATTTTAAAATGACTTACTGGATAGATTTAAGGAGAGAAAGCATAAAAGGATGATTTAATTTACTTCATTTTTCTCTGAGCAATAGCTTTAATAGGAAACAAGTGGGTGGTTTATGCTTTAACTAGAATAAAACTTAATGTAGCAATGTATGGAAGCAAATTCAACTACAAAACTAGTTGCAGACAACCTGAGAATACTAGGCACATGAGCTTTTTAAAATAAAGCACTGTAAAAAAAAATTTCTTCTGTGGGTGATTTTTTTCAGGCTTTTCTCTGATATTGTAAAACATACACATTTTAAACCCCAGAATTGATAATCAAACACATTCTAGGTGGCATTTAAAGACATAGCTCAATTAATTGTTGAGATTTTTGTTCAAAAAATAAATAAATAAGAAAGAATTCATGAAAATTGAATCCCTGGAAAAATGTATCAGAAGAGAATTTGGACACCATGTTCTTATTTGTTTGTACAAAAATCTATTTTTGTTTACTTGTAAACCTGGAATTTTCAGTTAGCATCCTAGCCTGAAGTCCTCATTTTGATATGAATAAAGTTATCATTTTATATCCAGTATGTTCTTCAGCTTATTTTTTATAGTCAACATATTGAATATACTTAGAAGTTTACCAAATCGAGTCAGCCATTGAAAAAGAAAGAACAGAGAAACTTTCCAAACAGTAATATGAGTCCTAATGAGAGATTTCAAATGAAAACAGTGATGAGTTATGCAAACGCAGCTGATATTGCATCATACTCTCAAATCTTCTCTAAATTAATTCTATGTCAGGGGGCTATACTCAGAGAATAGGTTTCTATGAACGTGTGTCAGACTAAAAAAAAGTTGGAATAATATCAATTTACTGCAAGATCCAAGAGATCATTACATTTTATTCCAATGAGCAAAGTTTCTAAGTTCCTTTTTTGGTTATTTTGGGGGAGACTGTTTTACTTTAAAGCTATAGCTCCATTACATATATATATTACTTTAAATAATTACTTTCCAATTTTTTGAAACACAAAACATTTCCTGATTTCAGTGCCCCCATGAGTTAAATAAATAGATCTTTCCCAAGTAACAGATAACTTGAGTTCTCACAGACTGTGCAGTCCTTGAATATGAACTGTGTTAGAAGAAAGTCTGAATTTATTCAACTTTGCACATAGGGAGATAGAAGAATCCCTGGTAAACACAGTAAGCTGCCAAGTGTGTCTGTAGCATAAAGAAAATACATCAGAGGCAATCATCACAGACCTTTTTTACATTTGACATAACGAAATGCCACTGTTATAGGTGTTCACTTTTGTGAAATATTCGAAGGGAAGTCTTCAGCCTTAGTAGAAATTTTGGAATAAGAATAAACAGGAGAAGACACCACTGGCCTGAAGAACCACCACAATACTTCCGGTGCCAACACAACAGGCTATAAAAATCAGCCAAACCTTAGCAAGAATTCAGTTATAACTCAGTTACAGGATACAGCCCCACATGATGCAGAACAAAATCTTAGCACAGGGTTACAGTTGCCCGTTGCCATGTGCTATACATGGTTATAGTGTTGTGATGGCAGAATTAAGTACCAGGAACACAGATAGGATGTAACATATGTACACAGAGAGTCTCGATTTAATATTAGAAATTGTGGATGTATATATGTATGTTTGGCTTTCATTTCTATGTTTACACAGATAAGCTTCATGAGAGAATAATTAATTTGCTTATACATGCAGCCATTTACAGTTCTGATGTAATAACAAAGATTAATTTATGCAATGTATAATAGACGTGTGAATAATGATTCTTTTAAATGACCTTCCTGATAGCTAGCTAGATGGTTATGCCCCACTAAGCTGATAACATCAAAGGGAGAAAATGTAGGATTCAGATGTCTATGTAGACTTCACAACCATTTTTCTTACTTGAGCTACTTATCTCTGCATTTATCTATTAGTTTTGATGTAAACATCACATGGACAGATTCCTCTTCAGTGCTTCGGTATATTAGCTTCACTTTAGGGACATGCAACTGACTTCCATACTAAGTGACTGCTGAAGTTAGGTGAGAAGTTGTTAGTGACAGAAACTGAAAGGCTAACGCTGAAGCTCAGCCTTTCCAGCTCCAAAGTCTCCCTGTCAGAGACCATCCTTCCTGTTCTACCTTTGTTTACCTCTCCATTACACGCAGAAGGCCTTTCCCCTCCTTGAGCAGGGTTTGTACTGAGCAGCCCCTGGGAACAAAACCACATTCCCTCTCAGCACTGTGCTAGCCCTGGCAAGGTCTGTACCGCTCCAGAGGCAGAGGGTTAGATAGCAGGCAGGCAGGAACATTCAGCACCACTAATCAGTTGTAGAAAGGTTTCTAAGAGAGCCATATGATCTTCTAAGCCTTTCCTCAGCTGTCTACCTTGAGGTTCTTTTAAAGATAAACTCTGTGAAACCCTAAGAGTTTCATGCAACTCTTATTTGTAGAGGATGAACCTCAGATCCTCATTTTAAAGACGGAAAAACAAACATTAATTCAGAAGGGCAGTCTGGTAAAATGAAATTCAATCCAACTGTTAGTCTGACTGAAAAATTGATTCTGAATCTTCTACTACAGCCTAAAGTTAAATCGCTGTTGCAGCCTCTGTCATAGCCTGTGGCATTGCTGTGCATATTCATTCCTTATTGGAGCTTTCCACATCCAAACATGCATGCCTGTAACAGAAAAAAATGTCTCCGGGCAAAGAATGTAGCACAGAAAGGACAGGAACCATGGAAACTTTTACCAGTTGTCTTTTAAATAGAAGACAGTGACTACGAAAGAAAGGCAGGCACTTAACTAGCATTTGTGCCTTTCAACATTTCTTGCTCTCTTCCCTCATGCACCTAACATCTATTTTGCATTTCAAGTACATTTTTGCCTGTGATTATTTAGATTCTGGTTGTTGGTAGCACATCTGTTCCCTGTAGCTGTTGAAGAAATACTGAAATTGTACATATTCAGACACTTCGTCTGTGTATTTTGGTTTATTTAATCTCAGGAGGGAGTGCATGGACAGCAGGACAAAGGGGAGTAGAAAACTAACTTCCAGAATACTCTCAAAGAATAATCTGACCTTGTACAAATATCCCCGCATGCAAGGTACTCAGACAGCATTGCACAGAGAAGCCGAGCGGAAGCCTAGAGTCTGTGACTTGCCCAAGGTCACCAAGCCACCAGTGACAGAAATGGGAACAGGCCAAGGTCTCTCACTTCCCACAGACATGCATTTATTTTAATACAAACTATGACACTGACATCCCATGACATGTCCCTCAGCCAATATGTTGTATAAATACACTTAAAACTACCCACAGGTGTATCATGTCAGAGAAGAAAAGATCAGGTGCTGTAATCAGTCTTAAAAGTTAGAAAGCAAAGTGGTCACTTGCAGCTTTATTCCTTAATGTATAGCAAGGATAGTTTAGGAGCTATCTTCCTGACTAAAGACCAGTGAAAACACCATTTCCTTCATCTGAGTGATTAGCCATAGCAGTGTTGCCAAATATTTTGTTCTTTAAATTCCCAGGTTTAGGAGTTGGGTCCTACCTGAGAATTTCAGCTTTCATTTTCTGAAGGAAGCCTTTAATCTGCACAGTGCCAGGGAAAAAAATAAAATAAATAAATAAATAAAAAGGAGTGAGGGGGCTTAAAATGCAACCACTAAAAAGTAAAAGGCAAAATGTTAAGATTTCTTGGGAAGGTTGTGAAGAACTCCATGGCACAGTTCTATATCTCCTATTCCAGCCCCAAAGGTAAATATTTTTGTTTGTTGATGATGTTTAAAGAACTGAAGGCTTCACACCAAGTATCTGTACGTGTTTGGTTTAGACAGGAATATTTTGATTTTGGCTTTGGTACTCTGTGTTAATTGTTTAAAAAGAGATACACAGCAGAGTCGGTAGAGAAGAAAAAGAACAAAGATTCTCAAAAGAAAAGCTAATTTATTTTCTACAAATTTTGTCCACTGCAAATGAGAGAATTTACAATATATTTTTATTTTCTTGCTTGGCTATATCTTGATCAGAAAGAGCTGCCTGAATAATATGTTTAGCAGAAAATTTACAGAAAAAAAAAAAAAAAAAACAACACAAAATTTAAGAGGTCTCCTATTTTATTTCTAATGAAACAGACAGTTTTTGCTTGTGTTTGTGAAGAAACAAATTCAATATATTCATAGAGACATTTTCCTCAAAATGACAAATGAACAAAAATTAACAAAAGAACAAATACAGAAGACAAAAAGAGAAACCTAACCCTAGAATCTCTAATCAAAGAATAACTTAATTTTTACATAGTGACACTTTGGCTTCAGGGAAATAATCGTTTATGTTTTGTCAATTACTGCATTTTCCCCATGTTTATTTTTTTTTAAAAAGGTTGAAATTAAATTAGTCAAATTAAACATCATGTTACTCCATAAGCAACACGGTAGAAATCAGTCTAGCTTCAGTTACAAAACACACAACCACATCTACTTGTTCTGCTTCATGTCATAAATATGGCCACAGGGTACTTCTAATGGGCCACGTGTTAAAAAGAAATACACTAGCAGAAATACTGAAAAATGCTAGTCTGGAAAAATATTATTAATGTTCCCTCTGAATGGGTATTTTGTCAAAGTAAAACATGCAAATTTGGGCCTTTGGTGTTGCCCCGCATTACGCAAACTTTCAGAGGCAACCCTGAAATCTCTGGTCCAAAGTATTTGAAGAAAACTAAAATTGCAAATATATATATATATTTAAATAATACCAGAAGCACTAAATTGCTTTTGACTGACTCAATTTAAAGCGTTTATGCAGACTGTTGCATGTAAGTTACATGTAACATGAAAAAACGCATGGAAGAATGCTTTTTGCCAAATATAGTAGCTTCTTGCCAAAATATCTTACCCAACAGTGGCAGAATGAAAATGAATAAACACCATATTGGAGAAAATGATTAATGTATGTGCTGCAGCTTCGCTTCCAATTGAAATGGACTGAATTCTGACAGATAGAGAGTTGAAGTTCAGTTCTGTATTAACAAATAACTCTAATTTTTTGACTTAACTGACAATCCTTTGTCTGAGTAAAAATAGCTGGCTTGAGTCTTGGCAGTAGGCATTTATTTTATAAGACATGATGATTCTTCTTCCAGTCCCTTTGTCAAGCAATGAGGCTTCTTCCACAAAACCTCTTACTGCCTTCTCCCATAGAAATTTGGCAGAATTCTCTCAAAGAGGAAATGTCATCAATACACATATAAATTCACAATTTTGGGCATAAAGTTTCCTACTTGTTAAAGGCAAGAAGTATCACAAGGAATCTGCCAGAGGGATCTTTACTACTAAGGTATCATGATCAGGCTACTAAAACAGCTGAGTAAATACAGATTGTTCCAGAAAGCTAATGTGCAGCGAAGAGTAGTCACATTGTAAATGACTAGAGATATCCCATACACATAGTCAAATTTGTTTTGCAATGATTCCATCCATGCCAATGCTGGGCTGAAGAGTTTGATCTTAATTTCAACTTTGTAAATTCCCAATATTTTGCTTTGAGTTGCACAATATTTAATATTTTCAGCTTGTGAAAGAATGCAATTTAACAAGTCCTATACACTTTTGGTTAAAAAAAAAATAAATAAAATTGCTTACACTCATAGCTGTAGGAAAAAAAATCTTAATGGTATGAACCCTATGTATTCAAGCAATTCAGAACAGTCAAATAAATACAAAATATTACTTTTTAAACTGCCCCAGTTGTTAAGCCTCTTCCCATTTTTAAGTACCTAACTGAAGATTTCTAAATGCTGGATCTTTTTAATACTGTTAGCAAGTATTTCTTTGCTGGTTTAAGTTAGAGCCCTTGTCTGTTTCAGAGTTTCTCTCATCACTTTTGACTTTTCAAATCATATGCACACCACAGGAAAAAGTAATAGATTTCTAGAGATGGAATGAAAGACTGTAAAGGTCCAAAGAAGTCAGTATTACCAGCACCAGAAAAGTATGCATTGCTTGTCCAAATGAAATAAAATGGAGTCAAAACTTAATTAGAATACTAGTGAAGTGTAAGCCTCTTAAGCGCCTGAAGTTTAAATTGATTCTGCTCTCTACATAGAGTCACAGTAATAAGACAAAACCACATTCTGGGACTTTCCTTCTCAAAACGGATAACCATTGTGCAGCCCTGGGAACCTTCTGCAACGTGAGACAGTTCTCAGGTGGTCCTCAATTAGAAGAGCAGAATACTTGTTCCTTGCAGCAGGAGGGCAGTCTCAATGTATGCACAAGGTCTTGTGTCTTACCAGGCAAAAGGATAACGTGCAACCTCTGTGCTAAGGTAGCAGTTGTGGTTCAGTAAGGCTATGTAGTATCAAAACACCAGAGCTGTAAAAGGCTCTTATGCTGCAAGTGTGTTCCAAGGCCAAGTCCAAGTTAAAAGAGTTGCTGAAGTGCTGTGGAAAAAGGGGTGCAACAGACTTTTTTGAAGTGTGTATAGTCTATGAGAATTGTCTGCAGTACTTTCTGATAAAAAGCATGCAAGAGAGAGAAGAATGTTGCATTCCCTGCAGTGCAGTAACTGTACAAGCTAAGAAAACCAGCACCTGATCAATACACTACACTGCCTCCAAGAATCATTATTTTATTTCCTTAGAATCAGACTATAGTCAAACTCTTATATGATGAAGTCCAGGGCTCTCTCTACTGTCTTCCTGTTTCACAGTTTGGGAGGTCCTTTCAATCTCCTGTGAGCTGAGTGCCAAGGAAGGGGTCAGCCATTTGCAAAAATGTTTGGCTCAATCAGTGCCCACTGCTTTTTGCTTGCTGAAAAGAAATAAGAAAGGAGTGTAGGGGAATATGAACAGATCAGGAAAGTAAGTGATGGAGAGCAAGAGAAAGATGATCATTGAGCAGTTTTAGCAAGAAAAAATTTCAAAGGAGGGAACAACTGATGAATGTGACCCTGAGAAACAACTTAGGTGAGTATGGTTTTTTAACCATACTGATGGGTCAATGAGAGAAAAGAAGATGATACAAAGCTGGCTGTTAGCAGACTTGTGCTGTTTCCTATAGCACAGGGACTGCATACCTTTTTCCAGTGGATGGACACGGACAGTCTGACATCAAGAGGATCTTGTAACTTGAGATTACTCCTGATTAATGTCTTAGCAGTAACATTTTTATTTTTATTTTTGATCTGATGAGCACACTGGGCAACTTCAGCTGCTCATTGAATTTTCAAATATATTTTCTAGGTAAATTGCATGCTATATTGACTCAGCAGATTTCACTCATGTTCTCATCTTTTTTAACTCTTCTGTTTCTTTTACACTTTAACTGAATGGTCCTTGGGACCAGGAACATCTTATGCTCTGTTCATACTCTGCTTCACACAATGGTCGTGATCAATGGACTACGAATGCTACGGTCATAAAATTAATGAACATTATTTTTTATAAATGGGAGATTTTCTATTGACTGCAACAAAACCCCTCTCTCTATCTCTCTTCAGTCTCTCTCCGTGCTTCTGTTTGAAGACCCCACTGATAACTTTCCACACATCCCTCCCCACTGGTATTTTATATTAAACAAGGGAAATGCAGATTTTCAGAATAAGAATATGCAAATGAGAACAGCTTTGCATCAGTCTTCTCAAATTTCTTGGGCCTGCTTTATTGTGGCAGCCTGCATTTATATCTACATATATGTTTTTTCTGGAGAGTGTAAAGCTGTAAAACCTCCTTGCAGAACTATGGTAATAAAAACAAATAATGTGGCAACTGAGATAGCAATTTTGGCAACAATTTCTCCTGCCCTGTTAAGTGCAGAGTTAAGCCTTTTGTGCTGCAAGTGGGACAAGATTTCAAATGGGCAGATGGCACAGAACCAAAATTCTTCTTTCCTGCTTGACAAATTGTTTGCTTATGTAGGCACAAGATGTTATGCTAGAAGCCCTTTAATGGTGGTGTTGAACAACCTTCTGCTGTTCATCAAAGGCTGTGCTAGGCTGCATTCCACTCTGGTAAGAAAGCATTTTAATGTATTATTTAGTAGAACGAATACGAACATTCCAAGTTATTTAAGCTTTGATCCTCAAAAAGGATTTACCTACAAAGAAGCCCATTGTATTTAGGAAGACCTGCGGGTAACAAACAAGTGTATTCAAACATACTGAAGTACACTTACACTTTCAGCTTGGAAAGTCTTTTTTTACTCATTGTGGTTGAACGTATCTAGATTCTCTGATAGTTTCCTCCCATACTATTTTCAGCTCAGCTTTGTGTATAAGCTAAGAAAGTCCTAGCAGAAACCACTATAACAGATGACTCTACAGATCTCTCCGTCTAGGAGATACTTAAACTCGTGCAAGCTCCCACAGATCTAATGAAAGTCATAATTATGCACATTTTACCATATACATTTTTTAGTGAGGCAATCAATATTTATAATGCTGCTACATTAGTATTCAGATCAGACATGTAGCAATAAGGGAATGTTTTCACAATCTAATACATGAAATGACCTAATACTTGCACTTCCAGTGACATAACACTCATAGGATTTCATTTAGGAAATTTAACATAAGCATAAAAGGATATTTTTCTCTGAATTTAGGCTTATATGCCTAAATGAATTTTCTGCAGAATTGCTTCTGTGATTAAAATTAAGTACATATACCATGATAGGCTGTTTACATGTTTAGTAAATTGTTGATATATGTTGATATGTATACCCCCATCAGTCTGGGGGTGCCGATTGATGCTTGCCTGAACATGAGCCAGCAGTGTGCCAAGGTGGCCAAGAAGGCCAACGACATCCTGGCTTGTATCAGGAATAGTGTAGCCAGCAGGAACAGGGAGGTGACCGTTCCCCTGTACTCTGCTTTGGTGAGGCCACACCTCGAGTGTTGTGTTCAGCTTTGGGCCCCTCAGTACAAGAAGGACATCAAGGTCCTGGAGTGTGTCCAGAGAAGAACAGCCAGGCATTGGAATGAGTTGACCAGGGAAGCTGTGGCATCACCACCACTGGTCGTGCTTAGGAGAGGTTGGACTTGGTGCTTAGGGACATGGTTTAAAGTGTGACTCTAACAGTGGGGTGATGGCTGGACCAGATGATCTTGGAGGTCTTTCCCAACCATAATGATTCTAGGATTCTATTTTGCAAGGGAATTCTAGACTGCTCAGTTACAATCCAGAGAAGACCAGAATGAGAAGTATGCTTATGCCCTTTTTGTTTGCTCAGCTTAGTGAACAAGAAGTTTAGCTGTACAGAATTTAGCTTGACAGGTATACTTAAAAGCCTTTGAAATTATAAAATAAAAATTATAAAAAACTGCTAAAAACTTAGATATGTATTATTATTGAAAGTAACCTAAATGAATGTAGAGTTTGATTAAAAGTACAGGCAACCATTTCAGTAGACACTCGAAGCAAGAAAACTCTCGTTATGTTTAGCATAAGTCAAACTTAAGAAGATACTTTAAGTCTTTGAGCCACTTGTGGTCATCTACATGGACAGAAAGGCTGGCTCCCAACAGTGCTGAGAAACGTAGTTCAGTAAGAACTAACAGTTGATGAGCAGCTAATCGTGTCTGGCTGAATCAAGGTTTATGATTGAAATCTAATAAGCTTATTTTGAAAACAATCTTTATAAAAGGGTAAACTTTTAAGAGGGCTTTATAAACAACAAAATATAATCTATCTGATTAGAGATAACCACATGCCTGAAAACTTAAACTTTTGATGGTTTGTGGTATGGAAGGTATGGGATGCCTATGTAGATGAAAAGAGTTTAAACCTCCCTCAAAATCCCACATTATCATACCCTGTGGATGAGAGAAGATGACTCCTCATCTTCACCATACCCATGAAGGTGGGGGAGCCGAGGTGTACGCTGACATTAAGTCAATAAGAAAGGATTACGATAGGATGGTTTTCTCACTTTAAAAGGACATTAGAAAATCTCACACCAAATACTGCTGGCAAAAAGGCAGATCCAGAAATGCACATGCTTTCTCTTTTCAAGCCAAGATGTAACAGCGTATTTCCTGATACAGTCTCTACTCAGCACAAGTGTTAACATGGGATCTCTTTCAAAAAAGTTGCTTCTGAGTCCAATAAACATGAAAGTGACAATTTACTTCATGCCAGCAGAAGAGTGCACTGTATATTCTCTTAAATGTAGTCATTGCATAAATTCTGGAGAACATCATAATGGAATTCTCTGTGCGCTGTTATGAAATGTGAGAATAGCAATAGTGGAGTGTTACATTTTTGTTGTGTAGTGGTTAAGTGAATGCTTATAAAATAAAACCCTATGATTGCTAGCATTACATGCCTATATATGAGCTTGCAGTTTTTAAAAGGTTTCTTCCCTGAAGTTTGTGATAAACTATACCTCTGATGCCAGTTCAGGGATAAATGTGAACAATTTTATTAAACTGTTTTCATTGTTCCCTCCCATTTTTTTTTTTGTTTTTTAATATTATTATGGACTCATGGCCACATAGTAATGAAAGGTCTTAATGTTCAGTTATATAATGTTTGTAACACTTCTGTCATCATAACTTTATTATCACAGTTGCATACCCGTGCAGCTTTCAGTGCTGGATTAGGCAGTGCTGGGTATCAATACCCTGAGATATATTTCTTGATCAGAAATTTAGATTTTTGTCCCATCGTCCTCCTCTTTGTTTTGCCATTTAAAACAAGCAAACAAACAAACAAACAACAAAAACAAAACCCCATCTTCCTCCTTGGAAAGACAATGCTTGGAAGCAAAACAAGCATAATCAGACATTTTTAGGTCACGATTCCTCTCAGACTAAGTTAGACATCTGAAACAGATGAACTGCTCCCCTATTTCTCTCTGTAAAGAAAACACAGATGAATGCCTCAGACTTATTGACTCGAACTTATTGAGGCGCACCTGGGGGACAAAGCAGTCATTGGTCCCAGCCAGCATGGGTTTGTGAAGGGTAGGTCCTGCCTAACTAACCTGATTTCCTTTTATGATAAGATCACCCGTATGGTGGACCAAGGGAAACCAGCTGATGTGATTTTTTTGGACTTCAGCAAGGCTTTTGACACGGTTTCCCATAGGATCCTACTGGACAAAATGTCCACCATACAGCTAAATAAAAACATCATCCGATGGGTGAGCAATTGGCTAACGGGCAGGGCCCAAAGGGTTATGGTGAATGGGGCTGCGTCAGGCTGGCGGGCGGTCACCAGTGGGGTCCCTCAAGGCTCCATTTTAGGGCCGGTACTTTTCAATATTTTTATAAACGATCTGGATGTAGGAATAGAAGGTATTTTGAGCAAGTTTGCTGATGACACCAAACTTGGAGGAGTTGTGGACTCGGATGAGGGTGGAAAGGCCTTGCAGAGGGATCTGGATAGGTTGGAGAGCTGGGCGATCACCAACCGCATGAAGTTCAATAAGAGCAAGTGCCGGGTCCTGCACCTGGGACGGGGAAACCCTGGCTGCACGTACAGACTGGGCAATGAGACGCTGGAGAGCAGCCTAGAAGAGAGGGATCTGGGGGTCGTGGTAGACGGCAAGTTGAATATGAGCCAGCAGTGTGCCCTGGCAGCCAGGAGGGCCAACCGTGTCCTGGGGTGCATCAAGCACGGCATTGCTAGTAGGTCGAGGGAGGTGATTGTCCCGCTCTACTCTGCGCTGGTGCGGCCTCACCTCGAGTACTGTGTGCAGTTCTGGGCACCACAGCATAAAAAGGACGTGAAACTGTTGGAGAGTGTCCAGAGGAGGGCTACAAAGATGGTGAAAGGCCTGGAGGGGAAGACGTACGAGGAACGGCTGAGGGCACTGGGCCTGTTCAGCCTGGAGAAGAGGAGGCTGAGGGGAGACCTCATCGCAGTCTACAACTTCCTCGTAAGGGGGTGTCGAGAGGCACGAGACCTTTTCTCCATTAACACCAGCAACAGGACCCGCGGGAACGGGGTTAAGCTGAGGCAGGGGAAGTTTAGGCTTGACATCAGGAGGGGGTTCTTCACAGAGAGAGTGGTTGCACACTGGAACAGGCTCCCCAGGGAAGTGGTCACTGCACCGAGCCTGACTGAGTTTAAGAAGCGATTGGACTGTGCACTTAGTCACATGGTCTGAACTTCTGGGTAGACCTGTGCGGTGTCAAGAGTTGGACTTGATGATCCTTAAGGGTCCCTTCCAACTCAGGATATTCTATGATTCTATGATTCTATGACTTCCACATCCTCACCTTCTACATTCAAACACAGTTTAGATGAATTCCACCTTGTGCAGAGACTACCTATGTTTGGGATGGCTAATTTTGCAGTGAGATGTATGTGGAACTTAGCAAGTGCTCCCAGGTCACAGAAAGGGGAAAGCAACCTGCAGTGTACTTTTACACATTATAGTAGAAAAGTCCTTTGGGATTCTGAAAATATTCCTGAGTATAGAACATCTGCCCTGGCTTAGGCAGGGGGCATGGGACTTCTAAATTGTGGTGAAGCCTGAGATTAGTTTAAATGTGCATCGTTTGCTAAGTGCTAGAGGTACGTACAACTGCTCCCCATCCGTGAAGGACTTAGAATCAGATCCAGTTCTGCTGAAGATTTAAGGGGTCTTTTCATTAATTACCATGGTACTTTATAGGGACCGTAAGCAAAAACATCAAAGATATTTTGACATTGTTTTTGTACTTGTTATGTACTAACATGTACAAATAAAAAATCCATGAGCATGAGAGCTTTAAGTCATTTAAAAATCCATGCCCTCTGCAGTCCTTCTAATCTTATGCATGATATACCACGTATATCTCAGCTTTAGAAATAAGACCCAAAGACCCACAACACAATTTCAAAGAAGGAAAAAAATCTAGAAAAAAATGCTCCATAACCCCAGAACTGTATTTATGGCCTTTGCTTATCACAGAAGGTACTGCAGGTGCAATGATGCAGCCCAAAGCATTTTTGTGTAGCATGTGAATGCATTTTAAAAATGCACGTTCAAAACAAACAAACAAAATTAAAAAAGCCACTCTGATTTTGTTTCACAATAAAAATAATTTTCCAAACAGTGTGAAAAAAGCATTCATGACCATTTTAATTGCTAATCATTAAGTGTCCAGCTATTTGTCTTAACTGCCTTTTGTTTAAGATCTAGTTAACTGCATGTTTTACAAATGAGTGGGTGGATTGGATTCAAACAAGATTTTTTTTTTAAATGTCTTGTGACAGGCCATGGGTGATTTTTTTTTTTTTTAAACCTGCATCTATTACTTTCCACTGGAAAGTCTTCACAGAAAGAGGAACTTCCTTATAATTAGAAAAGTTTCTGTTATTTACTCCTTATTATTTTATTCTACATGGCAAGAACAGAAGATTTTTGTTCCCTAAGTAAGCCAATCTGAGTTGTACATTCCAGATCATGAAGCAATTATGGCTAAGTTAAGAGGAAGTTAATAGCAATGTTATATTTGGTGCGTCTCCAAGCATGCTTTCACAGTTTTGATAGCTGACAGAGAGATGGTCATTTTATGCAAGAGAAAATCCACTTACCACTTAAGTTACTTTGCCAGCTTTTTCACACTGTCTCCAGTAATAACCAAACTTATAAACCAATCCTATTACTAAACAATAAGTCTTTTCTTAAATACAGATATTTATCATCTCCATCCTCCAGCAGAAAGCACATTACTGTTGTACTGGTGCATATTAGACAATGTCTCGAATATTTGACCATAAGTCTCATGGCAACTCTCAAGCAAAGCAGCAGGGAAGGCAATCTGCACTTGCCTGCTCCTTGTAGCCCTGCAGCCTGTATTCCACCCAACCAAACGCCGGGACAGCTCAGGAATCTTTCCTCCAAGCCAGTTTATCAAATGCACAAATTTCAGTAAAATAAGGTGGATATTGCATTAGATACATAGTGGGATCAAGAAGCTTTGTTAGTTATGTATTTCTAATACCTGAAAGAGTTGTATGGCAACAGTCCAAGCACTGGTTCCAGAATAATTTTTATTAGGATGAAATCTTTTAGTGGAATGAATCATTACAGATGGTTGCCTTTGCTGCCTCGACTGATCCTCTTTCCCATGCACTCACTGACCTCTCTGACTTTCTGAACAAATCTAGTAGTGGAGCTATCCAAAGATATCCCTGGAAAATTGCAATCTAGCGACATAAGAGGGATATGTTTCCAAATATTGCAAGACAGTTATCCCCAAGGATTGTTCCTGTGGCAGGCCTGGCAAGTATGAAAGCTGCAATAATCTTATTTTATGCTCAAAAAATGTCCAAGAAGTGAAGGAAATGGTGTCAAAAAATATGGCCTAAAATATTAGAGGATGACAGAGCTAATCATAAGTTTTTAATCTGGTTAAAAACAAACAAACAAAAGAACAGATGAGAAGTAGCTCAGTGAAGTAGCTGAGGAGGGGGAAATTTAAAAAAGGGGAGAAATTGAAAAACATGCCTGAAAGAATTGTCAGTGTCCACCTCTATACAGACTCCTGGTAACAGATGTAAGTGTGACACATAAGATCTGGGAATTGCTCTCTCTCTCATTTTCTACATACGATAACTTGAGAAGAATTTTTTTTAACAGCTGATATGTATACACTCAACACAAACCTATTTTGCTTTTCTAAGTTTCTAAACTTGCTTTAAACACAAGATTTGCAAAATCAGTTCAAGGAGAGGTGAATGGTATCTGAGGCACACTGCAGCTATGTCACTTCTCATGATGCCAGAGGGAATAGGTGGCCAACTATTCAAACCCACCAGCTATCCAAGTTATCACTTACAATGCAGAAGAAATAACTAGGATTATAATTTAATTTGATTTATTATGGAAAGCTTTTTCTTCAAAGTTACCACCAGTGAATTGTATGACTTCTAGAAACAAGAGCACAGAAGACGCCAAATAAGCTTGCAACAAAAATGTGCAACTTTGACAACGTGCACTGAAAAGTGACACAGTCTATGATGTCTAATCTGTTTTTTTTCAGGCAACTTCAAAAAACAACCTTGCACTGACACACAGCATTTGTCTCTGAGTTCCTGTCCCATGGAATATCACATTGGAGCCAGGATTATTAAGTAATGCCTAAAACTTACCAGAAAGGATTGACTTTTTTGAGTAAGCATATTTCTATAACTTGCTAGAACAGGAAGAGGATTATTCACTTCTGGAATCAAAATAAAGCTGAAGCTTTCCTAGCTTTGCTTTTCTAAGAAAATTGACCTGTGTTGGTTGGATGCTGTCTAGGATCTGTTGGACTTACCCAATTGGCTCTTATCCATTCCAGGTATATACTGAACAGATATATCTCATTTTTTGTCCCCAAATTACCTCTGTTCAGAACTGGTGTCCTCTCACTGTAAAGAGGAAGTTATTAACAACAAGAAAATTTTGTACAACTGTGAATACTGGAAATACTGTTTCCACTCAGCGACAAGCAATGACTCTGAAAGCACTGACATTCAAAATGCTTCTACCACAAAAAGGATCCTAAGCACTCCAAAAAGCATCCCAAACACCCATTTCAGTGACAAGCTGACAAAAAAGTCTACATTTGGATGCAGTACTCCCCTTGAATATAGTTTGAATTGCTTAGTTGCAGTTCACAGACCTTACAGGTTATCTAACACTGAAGACGCTCAAGACACAAAACCCTTAGTGTAACTATATTGCAATGACATTTTAAATGATTATTCTTTGCAGTTTACTGTCAGTGACAATCTGCAAAACTATAAATCTGCTCTAATCACCAGTGCATATTCAAACCTGAAGGTTCCTAGATCCATTCACAAACCGTGGTCAAGGAAAGCATTGTGTAATGGATAGGTACGTTTTACTTGAAGATATTTACACTCAAAAACTACAAGCAAAATTGCTTTTGGCCAAAATATTTTCTTTGACTTTAGTCATTGACATACTGTGCACTAGTTTTCTTATCTGGACATCAGAACATCTTTCTAAGACTCCTTTAGGCAAATGTATACAAAGTTCAGGTTTAGTTTTCAGAGATCTATGCCCCTATCTTACAGTATCCATCTCAAAATTTGAGTACTCCCAAACTTCACTTTCTTGTGATGGCTATGATAGATGTTATCAGCTGCACATTGCTAGTCAGAAAGCCTTAGTATTAACGATATTTCTTTCTAAGGTTTATTTATATGAGCGCTGAAGTTCTGCTTTTATCAAATTAATCCTTTCTTTTTTTTTTTTTTTTTTTTTTTTTTTTCTTTTTTTCTTTGCTAGTGATCATATGGTAATGTAAATCTGTGTTCCATGGGACAGGTCAAATCTCTGGAGAAACTTCCCTTCAATACCTCAGCAATAAAATCAATATTTCACTTTCTGAATGGTTCTCAGTTTTGATGTGTAGGTAAGTACTACTCCCTGAAAATGGAGCCTTTAGGCAAAAGGAGATCAAACATTAAGGCATAAATGGATAAAAAGCAGTATTTGTTTCAGGTAATATCAGCCCATGTTATCTTTGCAGAAAGGAATTCTCTGTATCGCAATATCATTCTCTTTCACAGAGAGGTGCTGCAGAACTCTTGGAGAAGTTCAAAGGCAGCTTTACAATGGTTTGCAACAGCTTCTTCCATTTAGCTCTTCCCTAGAGCCCCTTATGTGTTTAACTAAATTGCTTTGTATTTCTCTATCAGAAAATCCTAGACTGCTTTAAGACTCGAGAGGAAAAGTGTGCACCTATGATTTCTCAGATGACTTCCCAAAACATTGGTGATTTAAGGTAACAATTAAAAATATAAAAGAGCCACTGTTAATCTATTCTGCCCACAAAACATACGAGGAGGAGTATTGGCCATAGGCAGAACAAGGCAGTGTTTGAAGTACTGCACTTAAGAAAATTTGTCCATACATACTTGAAAATTTGACAAGATTCATCTCAGTGTGTCAGAGAAATGTTTTTCCCTTTCTAAGCAAAGCTCCCAGGACTTTCCATTTCTTGCACGAAAGAATACCTCTGGCAAACACTTAACTTTAAGGACCTGGCTTACTTATTTCTAAGTTCAAAACCAAAACAGCTTTTTTTTTTTTTTTTTTTTTTTTCCATGTCATTTTGTGTTCTTGGATGTTGGTCCATGTTTAAACAGGTACTTAGACTGAATCAGAGCTCTGGGTTTTGCCTTCATAGAGCTTTTCATAAATAACAATAATAGAGGAGAAATTTAATGAAAAAGGGAAAGAAAAGATCACCGTGATGTCCCTCGTATGGGAAAACATAATGTTTGAAGAATAGTTAGAATGATCTGTATTTTTAGTAATTTGACATACACAGTTTGCTCTAGTAAGCTACCACTTAAATGGGAAAGCTTTGCTTCCTCTAAAAATCAGAAAACTGAAACTTCCTTGCAAAAGTTTATGAAAAATGGAAAGTGTTTTGACTTTGTTTCACAGGAAAAGAATTCATTGCATGAAGCTGTCAGTCACTAACATTGAGACACTCATTTTTCCTACCAAAAAAAAAAAAAAAAAGCACAAATGGCTTTCATTATATTTAGCTACAGCTTTAAGAAAATTTAATCAACTTAAACTGTTTAGTCTTTTTCCCTGATGAAAATCATAAAGTCAAATTCACATTTAAACCTGTTTAAACCGAAGCTCCTGTCAGCACCTCTGTTTATATTAAATCTATAGGCATGAAATGCACTAAAACAAGAATAATGATATAATGTCTTAAGTGTACAATGTTAACATAGGTCCCAGACAGAAAAGTGGGATGGACAGGCTGAACACTGTAAAGCAACTTTCAATGTGTTATATTCATAGCTGGCATCTTTTCTAAATAGTTGGTCTTGTACCTTCTGTGCATTCTGCTTATCCATCTGTCTCTGCTGGTCAATGTCTCTTCACTAACATCAGTGTTACACCAGAAAATTGCTACCTCCAGAGCTTCAGAATGGGTTGACCCACTGGATATCGAATTCTCCTAGGTACTACCTTTCAACAGGATCAACAGTAACTGTTACTGGGAATAGCACACCTGGGACATCCCATTCCCATCTACAAAGTGCCTGTTGTGTGCTAACCCCCTCAAATAAGCTCAAGTCAATGCTCCTCCATCTTTTCAATAAGTATGGTATCTGTAAAAAAATATAGGTCATCACAAAGCAAAAAGCTGCTAGAAAAATACTGGAAATTGTGGATAACCGATATTAGATAAGTATCAGTTTATTTTCATATGGATGTTTTATCTGATCAGAAATAAGCTACCCAGGAGGTCTCAAAAACTCACCTTTAGATTTTTTTTCTTTCCACATTTCATATTTTATTAAAACACCCTAAGATTAAAAAACAAAAACAAGGAAACCAACCAAACAAACAAAAACCAAAGAAACAAAACCAAAATCACATCTCCCCAAATTCACACTGTTAATATTAGGTCCCTTTTTCTGGGCTTTACAATGACTTCTTTCAGTTCGCAAGTCAGTGGCTCAAATCGTACAGAAAGCAACAGACCTTTTGGTTATGATGGGCCTGCCAAATGGCTTGTGGGATTAGTACAATTTCTCTTGGTGTATCTATAGCACAATGCTGCTCCTTGGTATTTGCTGAAAACTACATTTATTTCCTGTCATGCAACCAAAAGTACTATTTGTACTTGAAAAATTAGGACGGTACCATGGAAATGAATTGGCCAGCTATTGCGTTCCAAGGACTTCCAGCCTTCACAGTGGTTTTACAAAGAGGTTTTGGAGACACCAGGAACCCAGTCCTATATTCCCAGGCTATACCAGTACTTCCTGGAATATGTAGCACTGAATGCTACCAATGGTAAGTATTTTATAAAGCCTGTGATGAATAAGATCGTAGATGATTTAAATCAGTAGAGGTTCCCTGAAATCACCTCAAGAAAATCAAAAGCAAAACTCTAGGCTACACTGGGATTGGGACTGTCCCATACAGATTATAATTGTGTAAATAGCTGATATCCCATACAAGCTAAGGGCTGCTGATATAGGACTCCATGAACAGTCAAATTAGAATTTTTCTCTCTTTTATGTAGTGCAAGATTTTTTTAGTTTTGTTATTGTTTGGCATCCTTCATAGAAATCTATTATTTAACAAAAAGCACTGGAAAAAAAATACATAAAAAGGAAAATTATCTTTAGTTTGTACATCTTTTTAGTCATTTTCCAGTTGAGAACTCTTGTAGGAATTACATTTGCTTCTTATGATTACCTGCTTATTACTGTTCTTAGGGTACCATTTCCTTATTACATATGTAGATATATATAACAAGAAGTGTAAAATACCAGGACTAACAAGATAAAAGCTCGTCATTGTCACCCGGTCAATTTATGGGAGGGAACAAATCAGTGAATCTATTCCCTTTTCAAATTAGTCAGGCACTGCTCACCGTATTCGCAGTATTCAGATGACTAGAAGGGACTGCATGTGTTTTATGCAGAGGATAAAATATCTCGGATGCAGGTAAAAGGGCTTCTGTTCTGAAGTTGATAATATAAAGGAACAATTCATAATATTATTTCTGGTATCTTGATTTTGTTTTCTTATTAGAAGATGTACTAGTGCTATTTGATTTTACTTCACCAGATAGATGGTTATTACTCATGGATATTACACTCGTACTAAGGACTTACATTTAAGTGACTTATCTCCCATAACACTGAAATTAAAGGAATTCTGGTGAAAGTCTTATTATAGCCAAACAGGGCAACACATCACACGGCATTTCATGATTTCAAAAAAGACACTAAAGGTAGGTAGGAAAATTCCTTTTATCATCAGACAATTCTTGAATTTTTGAGAAAAAAATGCCCATGTGAATTTAGGAGAAAAACTGGGGTGTTTCTTTACAGATATTAAATAATTTAAATTGAATCATTAGCTACAACAGCAACTTAAAAATAAAAAGAATGACAGTGGTTTAGAAAACACCGTTTTTTTTTTTTTAATTTGAAAAGCAAACCTACTTGCAATGGAAAAGAAGTTCTGTACTGATGTTTTTTTAATTAAAAAAGAAATCAAACTATTTCACCAATTCTGCATATCAAAATTACTTTCATGAAATCTATGGAAGGCTACAAATTTTCAATTTATTATTTTAGGTGTGTTTACATATGAGTCATTACAATTGGAACTGACAAAAATCTCATTTTGCATTCTCTGCATAATTTCTGTTGGGGCTTGTTAACATCTTAAATTAGATAGAAGGAAAGCAGAATTAAATTACACATCAAACGAATGTATTAAAATACAGCAAACATAAATATACCAGGAACTTGCTAAAGGCTTTATTACTACTAGATTATGTCACTAACTTCACAGCTATCGAATCAGTGATCACACTCATTTAATTGATAGAGAGCATTATTACCCTGACAGTTTTCTCTGTCACATGTATTATGTTTTTGTAATATTTTTAGTCTTTTTCTACAAGGAACTTTTGTATTTTGACATTCATTTGAAGAACTGTATTTGTCTCCTAGTCCATGTCTCCTTCTCCTCTCTGTTGACAGCATATTTGCTGCAAAATTCTCATTTTATTACACAGCCCAGCAATCTGCCCACTAACATGGTTAGAACTTTTCCACTGGTAATTTCTGAGCATATTAGATTCCCTTCTCAGTATCACCAGACGTGATTCTTCAATCAGCTATGCTTAAAATGCAGTGAACTACTATTTCCAAGGTCCTTCCCATTTTTCTTTTTCCTCCACCCCTTAAAATATTAGATTATTATCCCGCATCCTTCAGTGTCTACCACCCTTGTGGACCAGGCTCTCCACCAACATAAAAAGCAGCGTAACTGCAGGGAAGCCACTGGAACATAAAAATGTTTATACTAGTATTCCCACTTTTACAGTGCAATCTGTGTGAGACCTTATCCCAACAAAAACTAGTGGAAATAAAGGGAGAAAGATGAAGCAGAACCTTATAATACTTATTATTGTTACAGATGTAGCAGAGCCTCATCAAGTGATCTCACAAACTTGTAGGATACCAGGAAGTACAATGAAGTGTTTAAAAGACAGTAAAAATGTATAGTATTGACAAGCTGTTTTTTTTTTTTTTTTTTTTTTTTTTTTCCCTGTCTAAACTCACTGCCTATTTACAGAGGAATTAAATATTGCTGGCTCAAACAGCAAATCCTCCACATTCCGACACATCATTTGCTATACTATTCACAAGTCTGTTTTGTTCTCTCTTGCCTTCTGTAAACAGCAGGGGTAAAAAGATATCGAAGTGATCAAGCTTTCAAGGAGGTGAGCCCATGCCACGTCAGTGGGACCAAAATTCCAAAGAGGAAGATTGTGTCCCTTTTTTCTCTACATTATCAATTGCTAGCCCATCCCTTCTAGATTCACACGGGACTTTGGCCCAGGTTTTATGCTGTGAATCTGACCTGCCCCAGCTGCAATTCAGTTATCCACATCCAATTTTTTAATTCTTTTTCATCTTCTTTTTTTTTTTTTTTCTTTTCTTCTAACCATGTGATCTTCATCGCTTGCATTTTAATTGCTTGGAAATGCCAAGTTGTTTTGGTTCAGTCAAACCACAGAGGCGACATTTATCATAATCGTTACGCTGTGAACCAGTTCAGTTCTCACCAAAAAGAACTGTTATTCCCATCAGTGACATTGTGTTCTGAAAACAAGGCTACTGATTTGGCTAAGGAAAACAAAACAGCCTTTCCCACTCTGAGATAGCTACAAAACTCTCATCTCAACCATGAAAAAAATGGGAGGTGCCACAGAACCAAGGATGTTGTCGTTTCTGGAGGACCATTTACTGATACAGAGGGTAAATCATAGTTAGGGAAAGAAAGATGCTTCATTTTTTTCCTGCACTCTTCATGGATCAAAAATTCAAATTACTTTTTTTCTTTTTTTAAAGAAAACATTAATTCTATGGGAATTATTATAAATTTTTTGTTAGGATTCATATGGCAACTCTTCAAAATCTGCTAATTTTTAGCATGATACAAAGAGATCGTTTCATGTGTAGGCCAGACACATGAAGAATGTGAGAGCTACTGATTTCTTTTGACTAGGCAAAATAAATCAGTTCTCTGATCACACTGTATAGCCTGTCTCCGTTCAATGATGCTGTTAGCAGTTGGTCTTGCTTCTTGGACAGCACAGTCAGGGAAAAAGCAGGCTAACGGGTCTTCAGCTTACATAAAGTGGCCACAGCTAATGGATGAAATATCTGGACTGCTTCAATAAAGCTTGTAGAGCATAC
Organism: Heteronetta atricapilla; assembly: GCA_011075105.1. Classification (NCBI taxonomy): domain Eukaryota; kingdom Metazoa; phylum Chordata; class Aves; order Anseriformes; family Anatidae; genus Heteronetta; species Heteronetta atricapilla. Next base: position 7,356,103 of record CM021739.1, on the reverse strand, counting down.
TCCTGTTTCTTCTCACCTCTAGAAAAAGGAAAACCCACCTGTGAAAGCAGACCTGCTGTAGATCAGTTGTGATCTGATTGAAGGGATGTAGATGGAAATCAAGCAGTTTTGAAATTCCAGGACAACTTCATTTCCACAATATGCAAAGACTTGGTCACTCAGTGATGAATCATACCCACCTCTAAAAGGAAGGGTGGCTTCTGCTGAGCAGCAGTGAGCAATAGTTTAAAGACAACAGCCAAGGAATATTGCAAGCAGCAATGCTGGAAGGGGATTAGTAAGAGGTAGCATGTAATTATCCTCATTGGAACTCAGCCTAGAGTAGCATTTCAAACTGTTTTTTCCTTTTTCAAAAATAATTACTATGAAAACACTCAACCAATACTGTCAAAACAGATGTCAATATTCATTCAGAACATGTAAAAACCTTTCATTATTAGAAGAGAATCTAACTCAGAACATTAGAAACTAAGTTACAGAGTTTTTACATATCTGTTAGCAGGTCTTCAACCACAAAAAATATAGGTAGCGCTCCAGATCCAGAAGTCTAGGAAGAAGAGGCTAAAGAGAGATGGATCTTCAAGAGCCATTTTAAAAATCAGAATAATGTGGGTGTATCCTAAACACCGTCCTTTGGCACCAGTGGTAGCTTGGCTGTGCCCTTTGTGACAACTGAAGGAGCAGTCATTGCAGCGTGGAGCCAGCTGCTGGGACTGAAAGCGTAGGAGGACCTTTCAGCGGCAGCACTGATTGACAGAGACAGTGCACGACTGAGCCACTGCTATAGGTTTAAAAATCCCTGATTATGCAAACACCTGTTTTTTAAAACGTGTAAACAATCATCAGTTATACTGGTATGGAAAAGGCCTAAAAAAAAAAAAAAGTCAAATTCCAAAATTTTCCTGTTTGATAGTCATAGCCTTGAATTCACAATCAGTCCAGTAAGCCGAGAAGTGAAAGACTAAATAGGCATAGAAGAGGATTTTAAAATGTTTATCACTGACTCTGTTACTTTCACAGAAAGCACGGAGTCAGGAAAGAAATATCCTAAAATGGAAACTAGCCTCCACTTACATCCGAGTTGCTAAATACACCTAGAATGTCATCATATGACATCTGGGCTATATCCTTTAAACAGATAAATAGGAATATTAATGATCACAAGGTCTAAGGAACATTGCATTATCCTGAAGAGCTTTATGATACTTAATAGAAAAAGATACTTTTCTTGAGATTCTTATTGTGGCTCTGAAAGTGTTGCTTTCTTTTATAGATTTCTTTGTAGCAGAAATTTTGCCTTAAATATAATTTCCTCAAAGGTCGAGTCCACTCTATCAATGCATTCCGCTTTTTAGAATATATTAATTACCTTTGCACATAAAGTAGCTGAATTCAGTAAGAGCTACTGAATTTAAAAGAACTGTGAAAAATGAAAAATGTTACTTATGAACAAAAATCTGAGAAAAGCCTAGTGGCAGCACATGGGAATTTGCTACCACTGTAGAAAATAGGGAGTGCTAGAAAAACTCTATGGTGGGTAAGAACATAACTTAAGGAGACATAATAATGGACATAATAATTTTAAGGGGACATAATAACTTTGAATGGAGAAGCATTAAGATGGAGCAAAGTTACTACTGAAGTCCTTTAAGGATCACTGTGAGAACTGATTTCAGTAGTTTCATTAATTCCTTAGCTCAAAAGCTGCTGATGAAATCTGACTTTCACTGATGCAAGAAATAGGTTATTACACAAGCATTGTGTGGCTATACTAGAAATAAAAATAGAAGTTATGATTATCACGCAGAGACTCTGCTATGAACTGGGAGATCAGCAATAGAAAATGATAGAAGTAAGAGGGTAAGATTAAAAAAAAAAAACACAGTAAAAAAACAACAGAAGTAGTCCAGTGGGCTACAGTATAATGCAGTCACCTGAGTGATTTTACTGCAATGTATCAGGAGACTACTCTAGAGAAGGTACGTCAATGTTATCAGACACATCCTTGGGAAGACTGTATCTGGAATACAGTGAGCAGCTGCAGTTATCTGTAAGGAAGAAAGATGTTTCCATCTGAAAGAAATCTAGAAGGTGGAACAATCAACAGCAGGCAAGCCTATTTTCAAAAGGAAGCTAAGAAGAAGGTAAAAGGGATATTACGGAACTTCATAAGCAGCTTAGACAGCTGACAGTATAAAGCACTTATTTAAATCGCAAGACAATCCCAGTTCAAGAATATCTGCATATAAATAGCTGTGAATATGTTTCAGATGAAAGTACATTTCTAAAGAAGTAACAGAGAAAGGAACAAAACAAATTACATTTAAGACAGAGCAAAGCAGGGCTGATTTATGACAGATTGAAAGACTTGTCATAGAAGATGACTGGACTCTGTAACTCTGGAGGTGCCTTCTAGCACCACAGCAGGATTGTATTTATTTACTGAGCATGTCCAAGTGCTTAATTTCAGTGAAGAAACTGGATGAATAACAAGCACAGAAGAATTACAGCAACCATCTGAGCAAAAAATTTACCCTGTGATTGCTCTTTTTTCTAATCAGAATATCAGATTTTTTTCTCTAAAGAACAAAAAGCAGAGAGATTTATCTTTAGAGAAGAAGAAGTATTGAGAACAATAGAACAGCCAAAATTCTGATTCCAGCTGCCTCAGCTGGACCAAGCAATTAATTTATTAGGCTCCATATAAGATATTTTAAACTTAACTACCTATTTGAATCAAGTCCAAAATATGCCCCCCACATTTTAAGCTGAAAAAAAAAATAAGATGGTAGGTTAAAACTAGAATGCTGTGTTTTCCTTTACTGTCACATACAGACAGAACAAAATAAAGCAGAAGTATTTACTGACCAGTAGGACAGGGGCAAGGATCGTCTGTGTATAGACTGCCTCCAGTCAATAGGTGGTTGGGAATGATCTTGTATAAGCAACTTCATTGACCTGAAGGGGAAGTAAGACTTAGAATTTTTTAAAAATTAAGAATTGGATTGTCTACTTTCAGTTACACTGCTTGCAAGAAAGATAGTAGAACTCAGGCTTTGGTATTAATTATATTAGGAATACAAATTATACAGGACAAAACCAGTATCGTCTACTGAAACTACCGTTTTATATTTGACATACAAAGGTAATGTATGACACATATCCCTAAGCAAACACTATTAATCGTGGAGTACTTCAAAGGAATAAATATATGAGAAATACAGAGGACATCAGAAAGAACAGAAAAAAATGAAGCAATACAGAATATGTCACAGAATTCTGTATCAAAAGTGAACATGAAAAGTTAAACACTTTTTACAAGATGCTGCACTGGAAAACAGTAGTAACTGCATGTGAATGTAGTTGTCTATTGAATCATCATGTAGTAAAAGGAAATTGAAGATACCCACCCTAATAATCTAACAGCCTGCAACGACAACTCTGACACAAAATTCAGCTTGGGCTTAAAGAAATAAACAGATAAAATAAGTTCAAGGAAAGAAAGGAGATTTATCCTTTCCGTAGAATGAAGAGATTTGGTTCCATGTTGGTTATTTGGGTAGAGCTGTGATGTATGTTATGTATTTGTGTGTTCAGTTACAATAGCTAAATTCCAAATTAGTGTTGCAGGATTAAGAAGGAATCTGGGTTAATTATCCTGACTGGATTTATTCTGCTCAGATCTAAACTTGCAAATTCGGTAGGTTTCCTCCTATTTATTATCATACATTTCTTCATGATAAGTGAGGCTTGGAACAGATGTGAGACCTGGAGAGAATTGTTCCAGGCCACCACCAAAATGAATTCTCTTAGAGAAAAATCAAGCAAAGCAGAGTCTGGGGTAGGTTCAGAGCTGTACTTGAATTGTGTTTGTTCTGACAGGAGCAGTCTAAAAGAATGAAGAGTGGCTACACAATGTGCCTGAAAGAAGGAGTGATTACATTTTTTGAGTGTTATGCTGTCTTTACATCAGAAACGCAGTTCCAAATGTGCTTCTGCTTTTAGTAAAGAGCTCAGTTAAGCTTGGCATCTACCTAAAGCCTGTTGTGAAATATAAAAATAACCTGGCTTTGTATAGTTTGTATTTTAAGTAATAAGAATATTTAGAGCTTATTAAAATGTATTTTTTTCAAATCCAGGATTCATGATGTATATTTTTAAAATTATTAATTGCTAGGATTAATTGTTCTGAAAAAGATGAAGAACAATGTTGTGATTTAGGCATTAGATTGTAACTAAGATTGAGACCTAGGTTCTTCCTGTTGGAGTTGTTTCAGACAAGCCATTTAACTCTCTGTGCTTCAGTTATCCATCTAGCATTAGGATAACAGTCCTCTAGTTCAGAGAGATGTTAGGAAACATAAATTAGTGATAATTATAAAGTGTCTCAATCTAATCTGTGAAGGACTGACGTAATTACTTTCCAAACAGGTGATCATTTTAAAGAAGTATCTAAAGGGAAAACAAACATATTTTCAAGATTACAACTCAAGATTTGGTTGTCCCAAACATACTTAGTACCACAATATTTTCCCATAAATCATAAAGGCACAGTAGCATTTGACAGTGATCACTCCCTGTTTCACTTTGTGAGTGGATAGCAATGCATACCTATGTTACAAACAGGAGGACTTTTCTGAGCAGCTAGTGTTGTCTCAGAATTTGAGTTTAGTGTCCTCTCAGAGTTTAGTGTAGTTTTTGCGAACACTACAAAGGGTTTTTCATGCTCTTTTCGAGAGAAAAAAAAAAAAGCAGTTCTGATAGCATCTACTCCTATCTGACTTTTTATTCATTCCAAATTTTCTCTTCGACATTTTTTTTTCTTGGCAAACACAGAGAATTCTAGTGGGTTATAGCAGTACATCTTGACCAAATATTCTGAAGTTAAAATAGTCTTCTTTTAGTTGGATGAAATTAAAAAAAAAAAAAAGGCATTTCTGATATCCTGAATTTTTCTACACTCTTGAAAGTTTTTCTATGCCATTGATAGTAAATAATACATAATAGAATTAGGGAGAAAAAAAGGAGATGTTGGCCTTTTTTAAGGAAATAAACAATAAACATCAATCACAGCAAGAAGGCAGCAAAATTTCTTGTAAACATTACCAGTTTCTATGAGTCTTAAAAAAATTAGTGCTTTCTTCACTTATAAGTAATCATATGAAAAGGCCTTTTCCGTGGTGGTTATCAGCAGTAAACCTGCTAGGCATACAGAAAGCCATCTATAAAGGGACAGTTCCAATGTTAGGTCAAATCTGCACCAAGGGAAATTTCTTGCCACTAGTGGAACTTCCCAGCATAAATTTGGCCGTATAATTCTCAGTCTTTCCTGCGTAAGCTTTTCCAATGAGGACTAAATTAAAGAGCTGGATGCGTATATTAGTCAACCCTTGGAAAGCTGTTTTGATTTTTAACAGCTGAAAACAGAGAAACAACCTGTACCAATAATGTTGTATTGATCCAACAACAGTTAATTTTAACTTCAAATAAATGAAGACTAAAATTACCAGCCTTTCAATGCCTGTCTTTTCCCATGCTGCCTGCTTTCCTCTATGTAACTGAACCAGAATGGGGCACCTCATCCCGTGGGTGAGGGGTGCACATGTGTAGTTGGAGGCCCCAGGGGGAGGTGGTCAGGGACTTTAATACCTACCAGTGCCCTCAGGACCCTGACAAGAAGGAATTGTGAACTACATGGAATCATCATGTTCACAGTCATGTATCATGAACAAGCTGAGATTTAAGATATTTTGAAAGGGAATAGCTTGATCCAGATATTTTGAAAGGGAATACATGATCCAGAAAATTACTAATTTGAATTATTGAAGCTAAAGATGTGCAGGAACCCCCTGATTTTAATGAAAAGTGCATAGCCTAGTTCTTGGTTGGGTCAAAATGATTAGCTCCATGCAGGTTAAAACCTTGAAAGATTACATTTTGTACAAAGCTGCATCTAGCAGTGGAAGTTCTTTAATTCTTCATCTGCATTAAAGCAATCCTAAACTAGATTTATGTTAGAAGGTATAGTCTAATCACCTAAGTGTATGTTTTATTTTATACAAAAGTAATGTTTAGATCACAACCATTTCTTCTCAATTCTATTCCAAAGGCAAGTTTATCTCCACATATCCAAGTGAAAGCGTTCATTTAGCATGTAGAAATACCCCTATTAAACTTAACTCTGCATTACTCTGAAAAAAGGCAAAATAATGTACTTGAGAAACATACGTACTTGAGAATCAGCATTATTTATAAGCCTGTCAGTCAATATATTTGCATATATTCTTAAATTGTCTCCCCCAAAATACCTGAAAACTTCCTAAAAATCTCCTTGACTATTAAAAAAATAAAAATTATAAAATTCAAATTCAATAACCACTTCACCCCCACCACCCCAATTAAAACACCAAGCAACAGCCTTAATTTCTTTTACATCAATTCATCAGTACAATTCAGCTATTCTGGTAAATCTTAATTTGCTAGTTTAAAGCCTTTCAATTTTCAAATCAGGAACAGCTGGAAGTAACAAGTAGGCTTGAAACATTGGCACAATTGCTTTGCTTATCAGTTTGCAGATGCAAAATGCAAATGAGACGAAGAAAATCAATATATAGTATGAATAAGAGCTAATATTATGAATGTTCTTATAAGACTAGAGGACAGTAACTGTAAGAAGTAAGTACAATGCTTGTTGATAAAACCTTATAATTATTATTTTTTTAATAGAAAACATTTTTCTTTCTATAAAATATATAAAGAAGAGGTATTATTGTATTAAAATCATACATGAAATTTTTATATCATAGTTCTCTTATACTGGTGACTTTTATTCTTTTCATTTAAAACTATCGGATCTTCCATTCAGTGAAAGAAAGATTTACTTAGTATTGATGGGAAAAATCCTGTGCAGTAGAGTATCATAAGCCAGGATAAATGGTCTACCCAGTGGTATTATTTTTATGCTGCAGTTTTTCTATTTCTGTCTCTCCTGTGTTCTTGCTCTACAGATAATAACCTATTCATGTGAGTTTCTGTATCACTAATTTTACTTCTGTATCAAAACACCAAATAACAAAGTCTTAATGCTGATTTTTTTTTTTTTTTTTTTTAACTGTAGTATGGCTTGATATATCTACATTAGGCTTCATAATACATTTAAAAAACTTTCAAAAAACAGGGAATTACCAGATGACCTAAAATCATTCTCAAGAGGTGAAGGCCTATTAAGATCTCTGACCATCAAAATTACTAGTAAAATAAATCATAAAGAATCCTGAAGCTGATCACTTCTTTTTACTTTTCATTGAAAAAGAAAAACTGTATGGCTGCAATTTAAAGGCCTAGGACAGGGAATAAAAAACAACAACAAAAAATTGTAACCAGCTGAAACTACAAGGGAAGCTAACATTGGCAAGTTATATTTAACCAAGATGGACACTCGGTTTAACACCCTTATGCTTCAAAAAAAATAATATAAAAAACGCCAGGGGCTATATAGTGACCACATGTGGTCAGACACTCAGTTCCCCTCCTCGCTGAAAACAAAAACATTAAAACATGTGTTTCTCTGCTCCTTTCTCTCTTTGTTACTAACTACTCTACCTTTTTCTAGTACCAAGTTTATTCTCAATGAAGCCTGTTGCAGACTGTCTTTCGAATCCACCAGGACACAGGACGGAGTACTTAGGCTGTATCCAGTCTGTGAATGTTAAAGCTTTGATTTTGCTTAATCAAAACATGATGTTTTCCTTCTTAATCCCATTTACCTGTTGCTAAGATAAGTACAACTAAACATAGTGAAAATAGAAAGTTTGATCTAATAAAACACAGACAAATCAGTTCCTAAATATTGGAACTTTAGGGAATCTGATGGAATGTTGCAGGGAGTAAAAGTTAGGCATGAATTCACTCTTCCCAGTTATCTGCAACTGACCATTTTCAGTACATTTGGTTCTGCAGTTGGCTCCTCTGCAGCCACGGAGATAGCAGTTAATTGCTTTAGTTGATTAGAATTCACAGCTGTGTCTGCAGTCAGAAGGCTACTTCTGAAATTAACTGAAGCTATCAATCAACACAATAATTTGCTAGACTGAAAAGCAACTGGTCAGCTGTCCACTTATCAAGAAAAACAGCAAAATTTCTCTGGGAAAACTCCTTCTAACATTCAGTAGGACAATCATATGCTTCCCTCCAGCCTAAAACATCAACACAAACCCTAGCCAACAGTGTTTTAACTGTTCTCAACACTTCTGCCAGATTTCTTTTCCGTGCACTGCCATGTCTGCTGCAGTAGTCTTCACAGCTTCCTTAACGTATTTGATCAGGAAGCATCAACCACGTACAAGCCATATGGGCATATATTTCACCATGTGAAATTTTATGATACCATTTTCTGAATGTTTTTGCCTAATACTCCTATAATGGTATCCACACCATTGTGCTATATGGTGATTAGGTAAACTTTGTTAATAAGACTTTGCTAAATGTCTGTCAGTAACTGGTATGATAGCTCAAATAAGAAAGCAAGTATGAAGACTTACCTGCTCTGAGTAGTTTTGGAACAAACAAAACACTGTACTACACATTTGTTGCACTCACTGCAACTCATAATATAATTTGATAGCTTTTGATATCTTCTGTCAGACAACGTACTTAGTCCTTGAAAGGTGAAATTAATTAATGTAAGAAATTTGAGCTATATGCTATTATAACAAGCCTTGAGTCTGCATAGTAGAAAGACTCCTTTAGACTGATTCATATTCTTCAATTACATTATGATCAACCTCATCTAACCACAGGAATTTTACATTTGCTAGTTCTGAAATTAGCTTGTAAATAGACAGTAGGCTTCACTCCTATTGTGATCACTGCTAGTCTCATCTACTAGTCTCTATCATCTACTATTGTGATCACTGCTAGTCTCCGTTTGAAAGGGACAGAAAAAAATAGTAGAACTCTCCTGTAACTTTGCAATTACCACTGTAATGCAACCTTACCTTTGTCATAAGAAACAAATACAATAAAACTTCTGTTATGCTTGTGCTTCTGTAACTTGTCTGAAAACCAAACTTGTCTGTCGTGGCAATTGTTATCTAGACTATGCCCAGCATGTAAGTATATGACATTTTTCTTGGTATTGCCTCTACTTCTCTGGTTCTCCATGCAGCCTTAATGTAGTTACCTTCAAAACAACACTGGGAAGTAGAGAAATGTGATTGTGTCCATTTTCAAAACATCTCTCTGTATCTTAGTTTGTTTGAAGAGAGATGGGGAAAAGTGGACTGATTCAACCTACTTTTTCCCAATACCTAACCCTAGGATAGCTTTAACAGCTAAAAGCCTTGTGACTTCAGCAATGCATGTACAACTAAGCATGCCGAAACATGCCTGCTCCACGTGCCTGAGATTCAAAAAACGGTTTGTTGTATCAAATAGTAGAGATGTAGGAGCATGAACTTCAGGGGAAGCTAGCAACCCATATATAGGATCTGCAGGCTTGTGCACCAACATCTTTGGAAAGTGATGTTTGAAGCAAGTTTTCTCTGACAAAATCCTGAAGATTTTTCTGAAACAGAATACATGCAACACAACAGAACACATGCTGAAGACTCTTCCCTCGCATCCCACTGTTTTGTGTTTAGAGTTTTATCATCAATTGAAACCTTAAAATTATTGTTCAAATGCTTGTAAATAATCTGTTCTCTACTTTTACAAATAAATACTATCTGTAACTTTATTTTTTCTGCTTCTATACTGTGTCTCACTGCGATAACCAAAGTTAGTTTTCTATTGCTTATTCACTTTGAATATATCCAGAACTTTACCCAGGAAAAAATGCTGATACTCAAGCATCTTATAAGGACTAAGTTGTGCAGTTCAGAAATGTGAAAAATTTCTCCATTCCTAACTGCATAAATACAGAGCTCAAGTTTTTGTAGAACTAGATGGAGAGGAAGGCATCACAAATATAATTATATATTAAAAAAAAAAAAAAAAGTAGAAGACTCAGAGTATTGGCTTGTCTTTGAACGTGTAGAGCTAACATTTAGATAGAGACTGATATTTATATTTACTAACCTGTCATTAATAAACTGCGACCACAAGATCAGCATAAAATTATATCCTGATGACTGAGTAAACTGTCTTAAATATGTAATTTTGCTTTGACTACTTCAATGGGTTAGGGAATCCCAGAATTCTATTATGTCAGAGCAGGTGTTTGTCTAATGAGATGTAGTGACACTCAAATATCTATTTGTCAATTTCAGACAAAATTGCTACAACATAGAAAGAAACAAAGTTTTCATTGCAGCATAGTGTGTTACCTAACTCTTAAGAGTTAGGTGTATTACTTAAATCTTCAATAGAAATTCAGCTATAATTTAATCTGCAAGAATGTTATTGCCCCTAGATTGTTGGGTGGGGAAGAGATTTGGTTAACCTCAATTAGAAAAGAAGAAAGTTAACCCAGGAATGAGTACATAAAACTGCCACATGGGTTTATGTAAACAGACATTTTCACATCCTTGTAATATTTTATAAACCAATCCTTAATGTTATACAGTGCTTCCTGTCCACACAAATTAATATTTAAAAAGATACTCACCATGACATTGCATGAGTTACCATTATCAATCAAGAATGAAGGATCAGTCACTAGATCAATTTGCTCCAGCAACTGCAAGGTTTGATGTGTTAGAAACTTTTTCTACAGCAGTGACCTTTCTTCAAGGGTTTCACAATGGAATTTGGAGTACACAAAAAAGACACTATCAAATTGCTTCTAAATGCTGAAATTCTTATGGTTAGGGAAAAATGGACATAAAATTTACTTTCTAATGAGAGATTAACACAGTACTTCCAACATCTTGGTAGTGGGACATTTTATAGTCCTAATTTGATGTTGACAGCTGATATTTTTTCTTGCAGTAATAAATCTAAATTAAATGGGTTTAAAGCGGAAAAGATCAACTTCAGTTATGAAGAAGCTGAACTATTCCAAGGGAAAACATCAGCTCTGTCTACTTTAGATTAATATTCATAAGTTTCAAACAAAGTCCATTACTTCTTTTGAAACAAATCAATAATTGTTATGAAATACAAAGTTATTTTATATTTTAGCTTTTAAAATTGGCTTTTCCTGTGTCTTCCCTGCCACAGGACAAAAAAATTTTGATGCTGCTATTCTTCTGAAATATTTGTACTGTTCAATTTAAGCAGACTGAGAATAACTTTATTCTAGACAAATACTACAATTAGACAACTGTATTTATATAAGACTGCATATTTAGGTTGAATATACAAGTTAATTGTCTTAAAAAATACTTTTAAAGAGCTAAGAGAACCCAAAGAAATAAATGTGATCTTTCTGAGGCCTACTGTAGGAACAGTAAACTGTTTTTGATGTTATTGCAAACTGTATGCTGTATGCTTCATTATTACTTCTCAAGTTAACGTCTTCACAAGAAGCTAACTGACAAGAGAGGGGAAAATCTGACAACTGTGGGCCGCGAGGTTAGAAATGACTCCAGAAAACATCTTGCTCCATACGATCAGATAGCCTATCATGCTTATCGTGTGCTTTGCTGCTTTATTGACACAAATTTTATTCCTTGTTTTTTTTTTTTGTTTTTTTTTAATTTATTTTTTATTTTTTTTTCCAGAACCAGAGCTTTGAATGAAATAATTTTAAAAGATATAAGATTGAAAGAAAACCTTACTATTGTTGCCTCATCCATCTAGATGTTCATCAGGTTGAAAGCATTTGTCTAGGTTTTTAAGTCTCATGGATCTGATTCGCGTTCACTTTATCCTTCAGTCCCTTCACTAATTAAAGAGTTTAAAAATGCTTTTTGTGAGCTATGATCCAGCATCTCTGAGTGCAGCTCAACTATGCTTCCTGTATGGGTACTGACCCATAACTGTGAACAGATGTGCTTCTTCGACACAGACGGAGGTTACAGATGTTCTGCTGCCAGAAAAAATGCTGTTATTTCAGTGAAGCAAGAGGAACTTAGAGCACCTTGACCCATCTAAGGAACACCTTACCCTTTGCTTTACTGTTCTGCCAGGTTTTTCTTCTTCTCATATAATGTCGTTGATGAAGCTTTAATGTGTGGGAGACAAGGCTATTGCTTTTTATCAAGCTCTTTGAAATGTCCAAAAGCTTTGCCAGAACTGGGAAGCACAAGTTTTATTGAACTGACTCTGCAATGAACTCTCTACATCACGGTATTTTTACCCCCCCAGTCGGTTTTATAATAAAGCAGTGGCTGACTCAGCAGATATGCCCTGCTCTTTCCATTATCATTTTAATAAGTTTAGAGAAAGGGGATGCTGTATGAAGTAGTTTCTCCTGTAGTAAACAAGAATGGTGAATTCAGGGGGAAGAATATCTTCCAAAAAAGCTTTTTAGTATCTTTGTTACCTTGCTTCTCATCTGATTTCTCACTCATACTGAGATACTAATGACAGCATGAAGGGGCACAAGAGATTTGAGGGCTGATCCTTCCCATTAAGGGGCAGTCTTTTGGAAATTACTTATGCTGCTGTCATGGCTGGGTGTGCTCCCTGTGAACACTGATTTCTAAGTGAGGACAAATGCTGAACTCCAATTCTACATCAAGAACATTCCAGGAAGACTTTTATAAGAAGGGCTCAGTCAGCTAGAAGCAACAATCCTTGCCAAAATAAAACATCCACTGGAATGAAACTAAAAATGCCTTTTGTGATTCCAAAGCATCTACTCAAGCAACAGTAGGATTTTTTGTTTGTTTGTTTGTTTTAAGCCACAAAAAGGAAGAAAAGCAGAGTACTTCTTACCTATTTCAAATAAATGTAAGGGCTCTTGCTTCTATATCTCTCTATCAAGAGGTTAGGCCAAAATTTCTGCAAACAAAGCAGTCATCTGTTGTCTATCTGAAGTATTTTGGGATACAGCTGGTAAACTGAGCAGTTCTTCATTTACTTACTAAAAAGTAACTCTTGCATTACTTCTGAAAGGGGATTTAACATTCATCTTTCCTTACCTTCTGGGAAAATAATTTAGTTAACTCCTTTCACAAAGTAGCACAACAAAAGTTCTCTAGAAAGAAAGTGATTTATCTTCCTTTTCAACAAATCCTACATTCATGATTATCAGCCTACGTTAAAGCATCAAATATATGGCTTAATGACAAATGACAGTACTAAAAACTTAGCTTTACACATTGTTATTAGGCAAAATAAAGAAAAACGATCAGCAATTAAAGGACTTGGCCACATATTAGCATTTAATTAAGATATATTCATTTGAGGAAAAGAGATCCTACCTGCCAGCTTCAGGTGATCACTTTACAGAGATCACAGAACTGAGTGTATTTTTTTCTGGGGAGGTGGTGGGGGATGTGGAATTAGTGTGATTCCATACAGTTTGTGCTGTTAAGTACTTGAAGAATTCTTAACTGTAAGGGCTGCTGATATAAGAACAAATCCACAAACTAGTAAACTCGACCAATAGGTAGACTGTCGGGCTTTTTGATAAAACACTGCAGCTGCACTGCCTCAAATCCTGCCTCCGTTCTTGCTGCCAAATACATTCATCAGCTCCGTGATTGCACCCATTTGCAGAAGACAGAAACTTTACCTAGAATCCTTACCTTCACATAGGAAAAGTATGTCTTGTCAAAGTGGAATGGTCTTTTTAGAGGTGATTTTCCAGCCCCCTGCTCTATTTGTAAAGCAGATTCAAGTCTGGCTTTACAGCTCCTCAGGACATCACCTGCTACAGCTTATGAACTAATTTACTTTTATTGCAGAAACATATTATCAGGCCAGCTCCATCATGCCCAGCAGAAGTGTCTCTGCAAATCAGGGAGGTTTGCAGAGTATAAAAAACAAGAGTATAAATTCATCTGTGAAATAGGCATCCAAATGACTGAATGCACTAGAAGGACAATGGTTGTGACTATGTATGCTAGCTACATGGTGCCGTAATTTTGGAAGTTACTATTGTACTACTTATCTAAGCTGTACATCCCTCACTGCACATGTAAAAGCAAACTCCTTTGCCTGTGTTAAACCTTGCTGTCTTAATTGTTACTAATTTGACATATATCTTTAATGCTTTATGTGTATACCTCCATACACCTATCCAAAATAAATAATATTTGAGTTTCCTTTTGCAAAGTGTGTATGGCTACATGATGTTTATATTTCTGTCCTTATTCCTGAAAAGCATCTTAGTCAAGTTTCGTTTAGAAAATAAAATTTAAATGTAAAAAATTATTTGCATCTCTGTTATATCAATTTGGGAAGAAACTAAAAAGATAAAAACTAACTACTGTCATGAAGAAAGAAAATGTGGCTGTGTAACTCTCCAGATGTCCCCAGCTGTCATCAGGGATATATCCAATTCTGTAATCAGTAAAAATGTCTCACAGAACTAAACGGCTTTCTTGACTACAGATCTAGGAGGTTTTTTTTGATTATGTCTTTGAACTCAGATAGTCCAAGTACATAACAGCTGCTCTTCACAAAGAAATCAGACTTACTAAAAACAACAGAAGGAAAAGACCTAATGGTTTATGGTAGCACCACTGTTGCATGCATTTTCATTAACCAGACAGAACCATTGTAAACAACTAGATTAAATGTGGAATACTTAATGTAAAAGATGTAAAATTCTAATGAAGGCTGTTTTATATGATCTTTAACTTGTTTTAATAGTAATCAAAATAATGTTAAATGCTAATCATATCACTATAGATATTACTCTTGATTTATAAAATACAACAATTTTAAGAACAATTCTGCAGCTACAGAACAATTTAAGAACAATTCTACAGCTATATGTATTTTTAAACTGCAACGATACAAAGGAGATTAGAGGGTCAGATGGACACAGAGTGATTCCGATATATGTCAGTGAAAATCTTTGGCATCCCTGAAACTTATTTATCCGCTTAAGATTACCCATGAGCAGCCATGAACAGGTTATTCCCTGTTATTCATTATTAGATTACAGGGTTACCAGAAGCTGGCATGACTTTGTGGGGTAATGTACAGTTGCAGGGTGAGGAGTGGCAGCTCTTTCCCAACTACACCCACCATGAAGTTACAGGCTGCCAGCTCTTCAACACGCCAAACCATTTACTCAACGTTTGTGCACTGTGCACTTATTCAGGATTGACTTTTTATATATACCCTAATAAGAATGACTGAAAGAATAGCATGATTATTTCCATGCCCATTAGGATTTAGAGTGGTGTAGCTCGTGTAGTCTAGGATCCACAGCTCAGAAATGAAGCAGATATGGAAAAATGTTTCAAAGACTGGCTGCCAGTTCACACACACCTTATTTGGAGCCTGCTGTGAACTCTTTATACATCATGAATAGCAAATACTGAGATCAATATAAAGAACCAGTCAGGAAAAAAACAGTAGGATGTCTACAGATTTCTATCTCACACAATTGTAAATTAATTTAAAAATACTGTATCCTTTTGCAAATGCATGTTCAGGCTAAAGTTTTATCTTTTGTGTGATAACCCTCTTAATGCTTTGCTACAGCCTAATAAGTTGATAACCACAAAGCTTAGAAGCATTCAACTTGATTCTGATTTAAGCTAGAATTCAATATTGGGATCTGTGCCACTTCATTTTCATGTTCATCAGAGCTCTCCATGGAGCAAGAAATGCACAACACTGTCATCCATCTCTTCATTATCTTTCTGCATCTGTAATGGGCTCAACTGAGCAGTGTCATTCCTTTATTTAATATCTTATGTTTTATTTTGCAAGGCAGCAAATTCAGGATCAGTGCATGTGTTGCCACCACAGGTGAAACAATCCATCTTACCACCCCAAAGAACAACCAGTCTTACATTAAAACAGCTGCAATACAGCTCATTCTCCATTATATACTGCAATGGGGAGCTATGACAGTAAAAGCCACGGAAAAAAACAAGGGTAAAATGGTTACCTGACTGCCTGGTACAGAAACAGTTGTTTGGATCCAGTTTAGATCCAACAGGCATAATGATGAATTGGAGGTGCCTCTGGGTTTGAAACGATTCTGGCAGAGGAAAGAGTGTCTCTGCACAACCGTGCACAGTGCTCCTGGTGGAAGGAACCAGTGGATGTGGCAGAGTGTCAGCCCCCTGTGGCCTCATGTGTGCTTCATGGACAAGCTTTCTGGCACCCATAATACTGGGGACAGTGCACAGATACCCAGGCAGCTCTCCTTGGCTGTCTCCCTGAGCAATAGCTAGCTTGTGCTTAGAATGGCTGCAGAGATCTGCATCAAACTGTGCACTGCTTATTACATGCACTGGTTCAACACTGCTGAATCTTCAGTGCTGAATGCTCTCAGATCAGTTCCTGACAGCTGCTCAAATTTCACTGGCACCAGAAGCCAATGTAAGTCTGGCATAGGTGGGCATAACAAATTCATGGTCCCTTAGGATTCCTGCAAAGCACGTAGAGCATTCTGGCTCTTCACAGGGCTGACTGTTCCAGAAAGAGTGCTGAGACTGGCTCTGTACACAGCCAGCTCCAGTTTGCATGGCTTGATAACTCTGTATGTTGTGCAAGTACAGCTTGGACCCCTGATCACCATGATGTAGGTTGTGTGTTCTGCAAAGGCCTAGCTAACTTTGCACTCTTCTGCTTCTACATTTATAGTAATCTGAAAACAAACTAACAAACAAACATCTTTGCCCACAGGTTTTTACAGAAGCATGTGAAAGTTCAGATTTTCTGCCTAATAGACTCACAGTGTTTTTACTCTTAAGTGTGTTTAATGAATGACTTAGCAGACTGAAATTCTTGAGTAGGATATTCAAAGATGGCTATAGGAATGAATTGCCAAACTGCAGCTTATTCTCAGATTGTCTCTGTCCTCTTTGAAAATCATGTTCTAACTACCACCTCGAGTCACTTTTAGTCTGTTTCCACATGCCACTGAAACCTTTCCTTAGTGCCCAGTTTTGATGATGTTAGCTCAACTCTACTGAGAGTTGTCAAGCCTTCAATATCCCACTGACCACTGGAATCCAGTGGTCACGGGTGATGCTGTTCTCACCTATGCATTCTAAGTTTCAATACTGATACCATGTCACTATTACTTCACATTTCAACAGACCTGAAATCCTAATAAAAGGTAAGAAAGATATCAACAATAAATTGGTTTTAGAAGCTACAGCTGTTCCATGTTTCTATTTAGTTCAAACTCAATGTTTTTCCCCCAGAATGTTTTTACAGACTGCTTTGTATTAAGTATCTGTTGAATGTGACCTGGACAGATGTGCAACTTTTATATTGTGTACCATATTATCACTTCAAGTTGACTACACTTATACTACAATTGCTCTGCATACCTAAGAAACTTGGTAAGATGAAGTCTCTAGAGCCTGGTCTTACTCTCATCAAATTCATTAAGAAATCTGACATCACTGGGCCAAATGAAAATTTTAAATCTTCTTCTAAAGATAGATGACAGACTCAGCATGTGGCAATGTCTGACATGGAATAATTTTATTTATTTATTTTATTTTATTTTAGAAAGACAGAGATAATGCCTACACCTAGAAATATTCTGGAGTTATTTTTCACTTTAAACATCTGTAAAGCAATCTCATTGCTTGTGGAATTTCCTACTGAAGTGTACAAAGGTTTCACATTCAAAATGAACAAACATTTAACAAGTGCTCTAAATTTCATACTTTAAATAAAGAAAAGGGTGTTTAGCAAAGCCCATTTGTTCCCATTTCTGCTCAGTTATTTAGATATAATTTAGAAAACAAGAAGATAGAATGAAATTCCATAGCTGCACTGCATTAGAAATGCTGTCAAGACTGCCTGAAGATTACTTATTCTGCTTCAGTTGGAATTTGTACAAGTAATGTTATCTAAAGAAGAACCATATGAGGGCAAATTGAGCAGCACAGAATGAAAACTATTAAAGTTTAACCTAGCGGCAAAGTACTTAAAAAAAGATTAGACATTCAGCAGTACATATGAATACATGCACATCTAAGATACCTAATGTGCTCTCCAAATTCCTCTAATTTCCATTTATCAAGCCATAGTAGAAGTTCATAAAATCTTAATAGAATCTTATGCAGTCACAGATTCACAAATAATTACTTTCCTTTGAAAAAGGTGTATCTATTAACTTGTAATTCATTAAAGAGTACTGGTTCTTAAGAATGTCAGTTGATGGAAAATGCATCATTTTGCATATGTAAATTGAAATATGAAAATTACTTTATTCAAATAATTTCACTCTATAAAAATGTATTATTTTGCACAGGCAGCTTTCTGCTGATCCATACCAAAGCTGCTTCTCTGAAAGCTATTTAGATTTGAAGAAGCATAAGCAGGTAATTTTGAAGAGGGAATCATACAATAAATTATCTCTATCTCTAAATAGCCTTTGGTTAACATATAATGCCTGCTTTTATTGAGCTTTTATTTTCTCAATGCTGAAAGGTATTGGCATTCAGCATTAGTACTCTTCACTTTGCAATATGCATGCATACTCCACAAAATACAATAAAGAAACAGTTGTAGGTCTGAGCTGCCACAGCATAACACATGGCAGCAACGAGTGTAGTAAACTGAAGCAAGAGAATACCAGAAAAAGAAAGATAATATTAGTCAACACTTTATTCAGCTAAGAAATTATTGGCCTTGTAGTTATAGCACAAATGGAGGAGACAGGAAATCTGGGATTTATTCTGGGATCTGTCACAGATTTCCTGTGTGGCTTTGAAAAAGTCCTGTGAGGTTAACATCAGCCATCTGAGGCTTTCTTTCCTCTAAGAGCAGCTTGTACCTATATCTTGACAATACCTCTGCAGTGTGAGCTAATTAACACAAAAGGTGAGATGTCACCAGTGCAACCTGTGTACATAGACAACAGCAAAGTCAGGCTCTAATACAGGTGAAACAACATGATCAAAAACAGAAGGATAGGCAATAAAAGTACAAATATTAAGGCAGACAACATACCCTTCCCAGGACCTAAGGGGAAGGGCAACAAACTGTGCCAGTCAGGTGTTATACAGGTGCTATCCTGGTGTAATCAGAAAGAAGCAATTTATTTTAACCGGAAAGCCAACACTCCTTATTCCTGCTTCCTTTCAAGAAGAAAATCAAAGGGGAAAATACAGGACTTGCCATTTCTTAAAACACACCTCCTTTGCAGTGTTCACACACAGCACATTCTCCTTACAAAATCTAGCCTCCAGTGGTGTGAATCTGAGGTACTCATTCTTCTATACCTCCCCATACTTTACAAAATCAGCACGGTTTTTGGTTACACAAAGTAAATGTAGTAGAGTCATTTCAGCAGGCCTGGGTAGCTTAATGTCTCGGGTTTGAGCAAAATGGAATAAGTACTACATGTTGCTATTGTGAGCTCATATCCTTTGGGGTTCTTTTGGCTGCAGAAAGGGTTCCACCCGTACTCTCAGGACTCGTGCAACATTAAAATAACTAAGCCACAACAAAAAAAAACATCCTATGTTTTAGATCACTTGGTTTTATCTATTATGCTCTGAGCTATTTACTTTCTACCTATGAGGGAAAAACAATTTCAACAAGATGGGTCAATGATGTCCTCAGCTCACTGAAACATTCTTAATGAGGCTTTACTCAATAGAATTTTCCATGTGCCAACCAATGATATTAAATCAAAGTAACCATTTTTATTTGTTTCAGTGATGCTAGTGGATGCTCAGATGCTAAGAGAGCACTTAATGCATATACAACTTTTGGGTATTAGTAGACAATAAACAACTAAACCAGATATCTTGGGCAACAGAAACTGCAGTCTAGAAAAATGTTATTGTTGATTTGATTTATGTGAAGAAAGTTTTTCCAAACTTTTCAAGAAGAGATGATTTATTTTAGTATGAGCTCCAAACCTTAAGCTGAAGATTGACTTGCTCAAACTTTCATTTTCAGAGAAAGAGAAGACAGGAATCAGACTGTAGTGTCATAACATAATACTACACCCCAATCTCCTAATCTTAAAAAATGAAATGCATGTGACCACATATGACTGTATGCATGTATCCTTGTATCACAACATTTGTTAACAAACTGCCTTTATAAGCCATAATTAAATTTCTAGACCTGAAACCACCTCTAAGCACAGTAAATGAAGCATGTGGTTTCTCAGACATATTCAGCTGCTGTTCTCCCAACATTGTTCTCAATTGGACCTGGGCAATTTTGAGAAAACAGACATCTCACTGAAAGTCCTAGGTGGAACAAGTGAATGCTAGTTCTCTTCCAGCCCATAAGCAGCAAACTCCAGGGAAGAAAAAAAAAAAAAAAAAAGGAAAAAAGGAAAGGAAAGAAAAGAAAAAGAAAACAACAACAACAACAACAAAAACCACCAGGAAGCAAGATAAGAGCTTGTGTCCTGAGCTTCAGGCTCAAGACTAAAATCAGGTTTGAGTAGAGATGTAAATGCAAACCTCAAAATCAAAGCTTTAAAACATAACAGGAAGTTCAGGATACAGGGCCATACACTCCTTTTGTCCACTATAAGTCTTCTTCTTCTGATGTGGAAGCAAAACACATCCCTACAAATTCCTTCCCTGCATTGCAGGGGGTGGGTCTGTTGCTCACACTCATCCTGCCTTCTTCCTTAGCCACATGTGCAAACTGATCCCTCCAGAGCTCAGCCAGTCTCCAGGTGCCAGTCACCATGCAGATTCCAACACCATGCCATACCAAAGAATTCTTCTTTGGACTTAGCATTCAGTACTCTTCCTCTTAACTAGCTCCTATGTATGCCTACTGGGACTTAGACTCAGGTCTAAATGTCCATCAGATGACATTAAACATTCCACTGACCCCAAAAAGATACAGCATTATAACACAGCATAATATATGACAGTGTGTTTTTTTCTTCCTTTCTCTGGCCCAAATGACAAGCACAAGGATTGGAGAACAGGGATAACTGCTGGGCACTTTGGTATGTTGTCTCTGGACTGCATGGTATCTACAGACTCCTTAACAGATTTCATATGGGCTACAAGGACACTCTAACAAAAATGTTCTGGACATAATTTTTCTCTTTTAATGCATACTAACTCTAAAAAGGTCAACAGTAAACAGATTTCAGACCTGAGGCATAAAACCAACAACTTTCTGATGTTTCCAGCGTAAGTTCTATTGCTGATGGACATAGCATTGATCATAGAATCATAGAGTCATAGAATATCCTGAGCAGGAAGGGGCCCACAGGATCATGGAATAGCCTCTTCCACTAAAATGTGTCTGATAGCCATTTATTGTTCCAATTATTTTTTTCCTCTGGTGCTGTGTACTAATCTTTATGAATCTTCCCAGGTAGTTGATTTTTTTTGTTGTTTTTGTTTTGCAGAATGTAGGATGCAAGTCAGTCAAGTCTCTAAAAAAATACCTCATAAGTAAAAGATTATGAAATATTTCTTCTGTATGTTATGCATTTTCTGTTTTTATTTTCTGTTTTCAAGAATTCAAATCCATATATCTTTACACAAATATTATTCACATATATTCATGTTTTCTAGAACTAGCACTGTTACTTCTCCATTTTACTTTACTTCATTGTGTATGACACGCAATTTTATCCTACCTGTGGTTGGTCTTATTGGCCTACAATAAGTGGAATTTATCCAGTTTTATACCTGCTGGGCTTAGGGATTCAGGTTGATGTGGTGTACCACAGCGTCTCTCCTCAAGAGAGAACATTTCCTGCCCACATTTGCCTATCTTCCAGAAATATCAAACCAGGTTCCAGTTTGCACATATAAAATGAGAAAGACTTTTCACATCTTCATTTAAGAGAACAAAAATAAAAAGTCTTTCCTTTACTCTAGTTTCAATAACGACACAAAAATTCTAAATCAAACATTCTTTTCAGTGACGTCCTTTGTTAGCTTTAATCATCCTGTCTAAGGCATCTTGGGAAGGCTTCTAAACACAGTGATAATAGGAACAATAGAAGAATCTGTCTTAATTATACTAGTAGTCAAATTTAGGACACATCTTTTTTGAATATATCTTTGCAAAATACACACTGCAGTGGGCCTCCGGTTCTGACACAGATTTCTGTGAATACAGTACAAAAATAAAAAAAACAGAGAGGATGAAGGTGCCACTGTGGTTATGACTGGGGTATTCAAAGCATGGACACGGACCTAAACTCATCCACAAGGGATTAGAAAGCCAGATTGTTTACCATATAAGTAAAAAATGCAAGAACTTTTTAATAAATATTTTTCCATGCTGTTAGTAGATTTTGACCACAATATCATTATGTTAAAATATCATAAGAATAGTTTATTATCTCACAACATCCCTTGAAAAGCCAAATTCTGTTGACTTCCAGAGTTGTATCAGAAAATTGACATCAGAATGTTGTCCATCTGCTGTCCATCCTTGAAAACTGACACCTCAGAAATAAACTAAAATCAGTAATCATGAATGTTTAAAAAAAACTACAACCTAAACAACCAAACATACTGTTGCTCTATGTGCAAATCTGATTCCTGGAATCCTCAGGACAACTATTTAGCAGTGCCAATTTCTCATCTGATGTGTTCAGCTCACAGTCTTGTCTTTCATATTGATTTGGGGTGGGTATGGTTCCAGAATGATCTTAATTAATATAAGGAAATGAGGTTTGATTATAAGGGGGTAGATTCTGGCCAAATTCCAGTTGTGGTAGTTACACTTTGCCTTTTCGGATTCTCTTCTCTTAACTGCAGTTGAACATAGGATTCTCTGACAAGGCTACATGCAAAAGCAAAAGTAATTCCTGGGAGTCTACATACTAAACAGAGGAGACTTTGTATATGTTTGTATGGCATTCTGAAATAGGCAAAATAAAATGATTACACTTACCCTAAAAGGATCAAGAGATTCTGATCACACCAACCTATTATGTGTTAACAGTAATGCAAAATGAACATGATAAACATGCTGATCTCATTGATATGATTTGCTTATTGGAGCTTTATTTCTCTAAGCACTAAAAAGAAGCCAGGCCTGAGTAGGGTACTGTCAGTTTGACTTTGTTCCAATAAGAGCTGACATATAATAAGCACATGCGTGGGTGGATGACCCAACACTTAAACATCTTTCCTGTATGACCTGATCTTAACAACATTTTTTGTTTCTTTAGTATTCACCTTTACCAGTTCTGAAAAACTTTATCCAGAGATGAACCATGATGAAATTCCTTACAATCAGAATTGAATTACAGCAAAATACTATGCACAGGGACGTGGCTGCCAATTGATTTGTCTCAGAGCCAGGTCAGTAACCAAAAGCCACACTCAACCAAAAGTGCTGACCCTGAAGGTTGCTTCTGAAGATACATGATTTGAACTCCATGTGAAATATGACATGGTCATATTACCTGGAATTGTGTGAAGGATGGAATAAAAGAAATCTTTCTACTCTTCTTTTCAATCCCTGAATGCTTTTAAGGTTCTGTGGCAATTACTAGAAGTCCTCTTTCTTATTAACATTTACCCTGTATATAAAAGGTGGTGTGCATTGCCCTTAACATATTGCTGCCATTTACATTTATTCACTGACTTGTACCATTTCTTTGATGAAAATAATAATAATAATAAAAAAGACAGCTGAGGAAAGATACTAGAGTATAGCATAACAAGTAGGTTAAGCACACATTTGATTATCTAGTGACACAAGTCCAGATGCTCAGATGTGCTGGTTGTTTCAGCAGCCTGACTTTTGGTACAAAAGCTGTCTAAATGGCCCATGAAAGTTCTCTTGTCTCAGCCACAGGGCTTTCTGATCTTCTATGGCAAAGAGGGCCAGGCACAGCCAGCAAATGATAACTGAGCTGAAATCCAGGTACAAGACGCAAATAAAAACTGTTGAAAAGCAGCATTAATG
Organism: Heteronetta atricapilla; assembly: GCA_011075105.1. Lineage (NCBI taxonomy): Eukaryota > Metazoa > Chordata > Aves > Anseriformes > Anatidae > Heteronetta > Heteronetta atricapilla. Next base: position 7,332,193 of record CM021739.1, on the reverse strand, counting down.
AGTTGTCTTTCCCCCTTGCATTTCACAACACGTAGTTGTGTGAAAAGTTGTGAGCAAAAGACAATCCAATGCAATTTATTTGACTTGAACAATATTTGGATAATATGCTTTCCTACTATTGCTGTCTAACTTACAGTATAGTCACTATCTTGCTTTATTAAATATGATATTGCCTGAACATTTTACATGCAACAGTAGATAAAACTTTAAAAATATTTTTAACTTTTTCTTTATATTTATTATCATGAAACAGGCCTTCAGCCACATTAAATTACTGTATACCATAAACTTCAAAAGAAATTTGTCTTCTTTCACTAGCATCTTACACTAGCTATTTTTGCTATGTAATTATGAAACTGGAAAACAACAACAACAACAAAAAAACTGTTTCTTCTAGGAAGAGAGAAGTCTTAATTATTCCTTTCTAATTATTACCTTTTGGCTTCCTCAGAATACTTATTTAGTGTCAAGATTTGTTTACATTCACTAATACATTGGTTAAGTTAATTCTTCATTTATTCTAATGTTATGCTCCAAGGATATTTTACCAAACCCTTACTGTAAGACCTTCAGCTGTGGCCACCCACAACCTGAAATTTCCCCCCTACTTAATCTTAACTTATGCCATAACAGAGCAAATAAAATTATTATTATTGTTTAGTTTACAAAATACTTAGTTTTCCAGCAAAACATGCACATCCCATAGTATGTTATATGTTACTTTAAAAAGCTTGCGTAGCATTTCACAGTATGTGTGTGCATGAGCACACACACTCAACCCCGATACGTATACATAGAGCTATTGTTGAAAACTTTCATTAAAATTTTGTAAAGGAAGTCCATCTGCCACAGCTCAGGATGTCCTGTTTCTGTGAGGGGCTTTGGATATTGCTTGGCCATTTTATCATTGAAAATATGTATAGAAGACTGGAAAGCATTTAATCCTGGTACTTATTCCAAAACAATCTGATTTGGAAAGGGTGTTTGAAGGTTTTTTTCCCCAAGAACTGAGACTCCTGAGATATGGACACCTCCTCAGACACTTTTAGTTTAGTATCCTCTTTCCTGTTGCTGGCAATGAGAAACAATTAGTTCTGCAGGAAAGGATACATTCTGGTCATTGACGTAATCTCAAAATACATCTGTTGTTCCCAAGCAATATCTGAGTCCCTGGTTGTCTCCATGCAAACCATAATGCTGCCTAACCAGGTTCTAGGGGTTCCTGTCAGTGCCATTCCAGCAGAGTGCAGAGGCTGTTCTGCCCGTGGCCTAGCCAGCTGCAGAAAGCAGTGGTTCTTCTGAGTGACCTGGTTGCTCAGAGCAGGTGGACCTCATCACCTTCTGACCCACCAAGGCATATTCATGCTGCTCCCTTCTAAGAGGGAAGAAACAGGGGTCCTTGGCTTCTAAAGTACAGAGACATCATTTGGGGTTAGCATCACTTTATATTTTCTTGTTTTAGGAGATTGGTTGTCTTGTAAGAGGATGGAGGCAGCTCTGTGGCTCAATTGGACTTTAATTTTATTTTAAATTATTGAAATGCAAGCAATGAGTTTAAACCTCTTTCATGATTGATTGGTAATATTGGTCTTACTTAGTGCTGCTTTCCAAAACGTTCAGTTTAAATTTTACAGTTGATAAGCCTTCAAAGTGTAAAATTTCCCATATCCCATTTCCACTGAGCAAAGGCTTTCCTTGCTTTTGTTCCTTATTTGGAAATAAAGGATTACTGCCACCAGAGGTAACAGTTCACACTTACACACAGTGCTTAAAAATACTCAAAATCTTCTCCATGGAGACAGGTGTTGACTGAACTGAACAAAACTAAATGACACAAGAGTATGCCATTCTACTAGGGAAAACAAAACAAAACAAAACAAAATAAAACAAAAAAAAGGAGGGAGAGTAAGAGACACTGGGTGGAAAAAGGGATGCCCATGAGAAATCAAAAATGTCAAAATAAAGCACCAGTGGGGAACATGGAAAACTGATTAGTGAAAAAAAAATACCTTGAGTGGAGAAGGGTCATTAATATAGGTCTTAAATACCTTATTCTTCCCATGCAGAATACTTTACTCTTCCCTCGTCAGTTAGACATGTTTCCAAAATGGGAAGGCTGTTGGTTTTTTGTCATAAGACAGCACTGGTGCTCTAGTGGGATGGAAAAGGCAATAGGTAGCAACTGGAAAAAAGAAGCCTGGTCTTGTTACACCTCTCCTTTTCTTTCAGTATGGAAAGCAGCATTGCCGATAGTAAGAGAAAGAATTAACAATGCATTCATCTACTGAGTCCTATGATCCAACAGAAGCTACAAGCCACAGACAGTTAGTTCTTCAATCAGTTTCATTGAAATCAGGCTCTGAAACAGGCTCCAAATTCCCCTACCCCAAGGGGCCCAGGTAGATACACAGCCTTCCTGCCCTACCAAGAAAACACCAGCGGGCAGAGGGAATTGAACATTCTCTGCTGTTTTAGGCATAATTTCCATCTATAATACTATTGAAGAATCCTCACTATTAAAAATCTCCCTCTTGTCTGTAGAGCAATAATAATCTGTGTGCAAAATCATACAGAGGCACATTAAAGTTCTGTCATCATCTCATTTATCTAAAGGCTATTTCTGCCTCCATCTCTGTAAGGTGAGATAATTTTATAGGTATAGGACAGAATGATGATAAAGAGGAAGCATTTTAAAAAAACAGGGCTGTTTGGAGAAAATTAAAGGGGCATTGTGAGGTTACTACAAGATTCTGCTAGAAATTATAATAATGCTTTGTCAAAAATCTGCCTAACATGGCAGCAACTCATGAAACACTTGAAAAATTTTTTATGTTTATGTATTTTATTAGTCCTAACTAAAATGACAGTAAGAGTAAATATAATACCTATTTTTTTCCTATCCATCCAATCAATCTGTATTTTAAAGCAAAGGGAATTAAGAAACACAGAATGGGAAAGTGACTGATCTAGAGTCACCAAGATGTCTGTGGCAGTTATTAACAGAACACAGCCCCTAGCTAGGAATTGCTTTTATCTTGTTAAGAAATGACCCAGGCAGACTATGGAAGAGAGAGACCCAGAGCAGTGGGAGAGGTAGGATATGACACAGAAAATAGCACACTACAGGCAACTTAGCTACATTGCTACAACACACTCGGTATTTTTTCTTAAAGACCCTAGCAGGATCGGACTCTGAGTAATATGTTACTTTTAAGATAAGAGTTTTTTAAACCATTTATTTTGGAGTAACCCAAAACCAATTAAATACTGAAAAAGTAACAACTGTTACCCTGTTTGTCTACAAGATGTTTCTTCAGCTAAAAATAAAGATATAAAGTTGTTGTTGCCACCTACCACCTTCCGCTGTTATTTAAGAGCAAAAAAGTCCAATCTCATCAATGACATGAGACTGGAATTAAAGGTTATTAGAGGAGATAGAGAAAGACAGAATGCTAACTATCCTTCCTTATTTCGTGTTCTATAGGAAGGAGCCTGCTGATGATATCAGAGACTGAAAATTCTCCCTTTTGATTTAAGTAATCAACTGGAGAACTTTACAGTAGATGAAAAAATGAGCAAATGTACTCACCAATCTAACATTAAGAAATGTTCCCCATGTAATCATAGTGCACGAAAAAGAAGGCGTGCAATGCTTTCAGAGTGAAAAAATCGAGAATTTACACTTTTTAATTGTTTTCATAATAAAAGGGCAAAATATTACAAATATTTTTGAAAGATGGAGATCCTTCCATGCATTGAAACTTTTGCTACCGTCATTCCCGTGTCCGACGCAAAGCCGCACAGCGCCATCTAGTGTTCCGCGGCCGCACAGGGAGTGACGTGCCGAGAACCTCGACAGGATATGCCGAATTATTTCACAATAATAAATTCTGTTTAGTTCTGATTTTCAGAAAAAAAAAAACGTACTACATGATAAAACAATCACATCTAATAGTTGACAATGAAGATACTAAGCCGACAATTTTTTTTTTTGAGTATCAATGAGGAAATTATTAGGAGAAAGCAAAAGAATGTTTGACTGTAAAGTAAGCATCATTTTTCTGTCATAATTGGGAGATATAATCATATTTACAGGATAAAACATATTGCACAGAACCACACATTGTACAAGCATCTAAAAGTTAGATCATAAAAAGAGACATGAGATGAGAGTGAGAAGTGAGCAATTAATTAAAAAGATGCCTTACTCTAATGGCAAATATTCCACCCTTAGCATTCAAAAATGCAAAGTAAATGAAAAGTTAATTTTGGACAGAGTTTCCAAAACTATATTATACTGATCCCATATTGCTCTGTTGCTCACAGGATCGGAACTAATTTTCTGCAGCCGCAGCACTCAAGTTGTCCTTTTTGGTTCTGGATCTAAACAAAACCATCCAAGCAATAGCCTACTTGATTTGTAAGTATTGATCAAGAATTCCACTGCTTACTTACAAATGAAATGGTACTTGGGTTGGAGGTAATGCTGCTGCATTGCAACAGACAGGAAAACAAAGTGATCTCAGTGCTGCAGCATTCTATTATAAAATACCATGTGGACTGGCTGCACCTCAATAATACCTTGTAAGGTTTAGGGAAGCTTCATAGTGTTGCAGAGACACAAATGGGACAGATTCTGGTTTGCTTTATCATGCAACATATAAGCTACCTTTCAGAGTCAGATCCTAAATTTGTATGTGGTCCGAACTACAGTACTTTTATTCAAAATTCAGAAGAAAATCATTGAGTCTGCTTTAGTGGCTGTCATGAAGAATAAAATGTTTCCAGCAAGCAAAACAACCCAAGTGAGGGCTTGAACAGAAGGTGTAGAATGGTCTTAGTTCAGTTTTTGCCAGTTGTAAAACTGTATGTATCTTGAGGCTACAGTTACCTGAAACACTGTGACACAATCTGGAGGCTTGCTGCTAATGAAATGAGAAGATCCTGCTTCTATTCTTTTTCTCCTCAGAGGCTCTGGCATTCATTAGACCCCTCTGTGACTTCATTCAGCTCAATAACCTGAAAGAAAATTGTTCATTGTTTCTACATGCATAATAAGCTAAAAGAGTTTATGAAAAAGCTATGTGTGCTGGGGTGGGTGCAAAGAACAGAATCAGAATCAGGCAGCCCAGAACAGGCTAAATGGAAGGGAAGCCCATGACATTCCCCTTTTGTTGTGCTGCTGGGGAAAAAAAACACAAACCTAATTAGACACAAATATTTGAGCACTTTCAGTACTCTTATTTTTTGATCTACGTGCTTGCTTTAAGGTTGTTCTTTATCCCCTTGCCCAGTGAGAAAAAAATTCCATACTTTGTGTTTTGTACACTCATCCCTTTGACAAACAGGGGCTTGCTACATACAGCATGTGGGGAAGTTAGGTTGGTGTTTCATATGTTTCTGCCACTAATATTTCTCCTAGCATGCTGGGGTTTTGTTTTGTTTCATATATATATTTTTTTTTTTCTTTTTTTTTTTTTCTTCTTCTTCCTTGAAACATTTTATAAAGACACTACCAGATCTCTCCAGATTATTTAGATGTGTAATGTGCACCTTCATGAAGATCTAAACTATCTATTCCAGTCCAAATGTACAAACATTGACATATGTTAATGATCATATCATGTACCGTAGAACGGCATGGATAAGCATGCAAGGATTATGAATACATGGGAGAAGGAGCCGTGGCAGCAAATCAGTAAGTGAACAGATTAGCCGAAAAAGCGTACAAGCTTCTGCCCACATAAATACTCTCTGACCCGCCCCCCCCCCAAAAAAAAAAAAAGTAAAAAGTAAATTAACTTATTCATCACACAGTTTTAAAACATTCTGTAAGGAACATAGGTATTTTCCCCCAGATTTAGCAGTTATAGCACCCACTGAATCATTTTTCTTCATGCTGCTCTGGAAATCAGTTAGTGACATCTGGTACTCTACTCTGAGTGTTTATCCAAAAATGGATGTTAAGACTTCCCTTTCATGTTAGCGGGCAACCTAATAAATGTCAAGAGGTTTACTTGGAAATAAATGATGCAAACAGTCCAATAACTATCGGACTATATTAATTCTATGCCTATTTTTATTTCTTAGGAGTTTATTTGCTTGCTTAGAAAGAAAGTAACAAGAATAAACACAACTGGAAACTGTTCTTGTGAGATATATTCTTCCCTAAGCAGCTAAATAACCATTTAATCCTGTGCCTAAAGACAACCTTCATATCAAACAGGTGGATGGAGTTGTTTGGCTGCCAAGTCAAAATACTTTTTGCTTTAAAAAAAAAATGAGAAAATGATAGATTTTAACTGACCAATGCAGATACAGCTGAGATTTAAACTGATGCTAGGTTCTCTTAGATTTGCTGAAGATTTATTTTATTTTTCATTCTGAGATAAAAATATCATTTACTTTCTGAGCCTTTTCTTTCATTTATTTGATCATGAAGAGAAGATACTGTAGATTTATGTGTTGTTTGTACTGGAGAGCACAGCTGTTTTAGCTTTTCTGTCAGACCCTCAGGATCCTGTCTCTATAATGACTTTCTTAACTGCACAGACGGCACAGTGGGTTTGCCTAAGCAAAGTTAATTTGTATTGAATTCTGAATCCAAAGGAAAGGAGAAGAAAACAAACCAACAAAAAACATATCAACTGAAAAAAAAAACCCTCCAAAAAACCTTTATAAGACAGGGTGTTTTATTTTAAATAGGGTAATAGCCCCTTAACCTGGTGTGGTTAAAAGAAGCTGGTCCCATCATGGAGGCTATTTAAACATATAATAGTGAGCCAAAGATATATTTGGCTTCTGAAAACAACAAGATGAAAATAAATTGAAAGTTGTATATTAATAAATAGCAAAGTACCAAAGCTCATTTCCGTGAATGATTAATTTTGGGAAATAGGAAGGAGAAAACAAGGTGCCAAAACAAATCCTAAGAAATCCAGATGAATTCAAAGCAATATAAGATGAAAACAGGAAGATTTAGGGCCAATATGAAGACCAATAAGGAGATTTAAAGAAAAATAATCCCATATACCAGAAGAAGGTAACTTGTGAACGAACTCCAGAGGCAGATGGAGTATCAGAGGCAAAAAGAACACAAAAAGGGAATGGCATGGAGTCAAGAGTGTTTTTTTGGCATCACTAAGCAATAAGAAGGCCTGTTGTGACATAACTGTTCTTTTAACTGGAAAAAATGAGCAAGCAAAAAATTATGACAGAGAACAAATCAGTCTTGGGGAAAATTAATCTATTTAACAGTAACACGTCATTGGCAGAAAAATGTATTCACCTACTTCTGAAAGAACTGAAGTGGTTGTGTCTGCTAATATACTTTGCTGTTACTAGAAAAGGGTGGAAGAAAAACAACAACAACAACAACAAAAACATTGCAGTTATCATTGAAGAGGTACTAGAACAGCTTATAACCAGGAGGATACATAACAGTTTGTGCTGGACACCAGCTTTGGTTCATGGTGCCCTGGTGAGTGCTTGGATTCAAATGAACAGAACTTTGAATAGAAATGGAATGAGAAAGAGGTTAAATATTGATTAAGAAGGGGGAAAACAACAATTACTCAAATTCTTACTTTGAATAATACTGAATATTTACTATTTTTTCCCCTGACAATTTTTATTTTTAAAGATAAGCATTACAAGAGCAGAAAGGAAATATAAGATTTATTGAAAAATATGGACTTAATTCTGAGCTCACCGAAGTCAGGGAAGGACTTCCAATGGTTTTAATGGGCTTTGGCTCAAGCCCTTATAGTGTAGCAAAGAAAACAATATAAACTGAAGTGGGATTTATATCCCTACTATAAATAATGTATGTAATCTCAATTACTGGAGGCAGTATTTGTATATATCTAATTTATCATTATTAAAGTGAGATTATGGCAGCTTTATGTGAGACAGGCAAATCTGGGTCATTACTGAAAACAGTTCGTTTACATTATCCACTGTAATTACTCGGGCACTGTCATTCTCGGTGTTTAAAAACTCGATCGTGCCCCCTTGTGGCCCAGAAAAATATAGTGCGTAAGGAGTAGTATAAATTTGCCTGAAACTAAACTGGAAATTAAAAATAAAGAGGATGTATAACCACAACCAGTTTTTAGTTTTGTAATTTTTCCTTCAAATCTAAAATATAAATGACAAGTAGTCAAAGCACAAATAAAGCACGGGATACTTGCTCTTCCACATATATACACTATTATCATTTGTTAAATTAACAGTACTGAAGAAAAAATCTTGGTAGACTTCTGCATTCATAAAGTTTCACCCACTGCCTCTCACTAAGGACATTCACATAGGCGACAGAAGTCAGCTGTTCATGCAGGAGGATAATGGCTACAGGTGAGCTCAATTTCTGCAGGCATCTCAGCTGTTACTTGTAAAGCTGTGCTTTGGCAGCAGAGCTACTCACAGCTCTGCCCGTGGAGGTAGGTTTGGCTCTGTGGACCAGGACTGAGTTCTACAGCCACCATCTTCTGTCCCTGCTGCTAAGTATCAAAATGAAATTTGAAAATAAAACAGCTTCAGATATCTGTATGACCCTATGGTCTTTAAGATAGAAAATGACCACTTGATGTATTAGCAAAGGCTATAGAGCTTGAAAGACAATTCCAGAGAAAATAATACTTGGTACCTTAAAGAAAAGACACTGGCAAATGTTTTGCTTACTACCTGTAAGCAAAAAGATGCTTACCGGTAGTATGCCTGAAAATAGACAATTGCAAACAACATTTTGAAGTATTACAAACAACAACCCCAATAATTTTAGAAAAAAAAAAAAGCCACTCCATCTAGGGATAGAGAACCAAAACCAACCACGTGTAATGTTATTTCTTTAATGATTTACCTAATAGTATAATAAGGTTTGTGTCATTTCTCTTACTTCAGGTCTCCCTGCTTTCTCTATCAAAAAATATTTTCTCCTCAGTTTAATCCACACAGATTTAGTGAAACCAGCTTCCAGCCCTGTCCATTGTGTCAGTCAGAAAAATGTTCCACAGGATTGCCAGATTCTTTCTTATCAGGAACAAGAAAGCCAACCATTAATTTTAAAAAGGTCGTGTCATCAACTGTGGACATGCAGACAGGCTGACTGGGCTCAGTGTCTCTTCTTACAGCAACTGGGTGCACAGTTACCCAACCTTACCTTTTGTATTTTTCATTGTATTTTTTCCAAGAAAATTCTTTCTTCCTATCAGTGTCCTACCACAGTTTTTCCATCTTTACTTTTCAGAAAAGCTGGCAAACAGGCCCTTATTTTATTTATTAAATAGGCAAAGCAACAATGCAAGCTCCTAGGCTCCCCATTGCCTTCTTTCTCCCTGAGATCTTAACCAAACCGGTTCACTTTCATTTGCCATCTGATCCTTTTGCTCTCCAGAAACTACCAACAAAAAGGAAATTAATGCCAACTGTGGAGGTGATTTTGTATTGACACTTTTCCAATAGAATCCAGACTCAGACCACCAATGTGCTTCACAGGGGACATCCACCCATCATCAGATGGTTGTAATTTTCCGACAGCAACTGTCCTGGGATGTATTTGAAATAGTAACTAAAGCTAGGAGAGATTCTTTATTTCATCATAAATTTTTACACCACTTATTCTTCAATCCGGTGTTGTATTTTTAAGTATACCAATATAAAACACCCTACTCTAAGTTGTTACTTCAGTAAAGCAATTAACCATAAATAAAATATAACCAACCTATCCAACATAAATTTATATTATTTGAGAAATTATATAAACCTGCTATACTTCTATCTACAGTACAGTTAATTAATATTTCCTTTCATCCCAGCAGCCAAAAGTCTAATCCTCACAGCAGCTGTTACTACTCCAGTACAGAATGAATGTGAATTTAACCTCTCTTGGATATAGCCTAATAAATTCTCTTGTTTTTCTAAGCACTTCTGTGAATTAAAATGGACGTTGGCTTGCCATCCAAATTCATGAATAGGTCTGAAGTGGCTTTTAGGCAAGTCGCCAAATAACTTCCCAATTCCCTTATAGGGTATAGCTCTCACTCCAGAGATCTTCCAAGCAAGAACTGAAAAACAACATCTTCTCCATTACCTCAAAATTATTTTTAATTTTCTTGGCATTATTTAAATAAATTAAGCACAAAATTACATTAAAATAATATTAGGGGTTCGTTTGCACTCTTTAGTTCTCAATGATTTCAACTTAATCGTACCAATGCAAATATGAGAAGAATATGACCTCCTGCAGCCTTTCCAACAATGCAAAGGGCAGGATATTGCAAGATAAAACTTGAGTACAAAATTCAACTCAGCACATGTGTTTGTGTTTGCTAAGTAAAATAAGAATACTTCCCAACAAAATGAAGATCTGTTATTATAAACAAATATATATTCAGCTGATGTTTAACTTTATCCTGACTAAAATCAACATATGCTATAAACTCTGCTCTTTCCCCAAGACTTCAGTCGCCAGGATTTCAATCTCCATTTTCAAATGAAATAGAATTTAGATGGTAATTTTATACAGCAATGGGCAACATACTAAACTTTAAAACAATTGGAAATCTCCAGAATTGAAGCATATTACTTGTGTTTCCATATCTTCCCTCCTGGAGATGAAATATTTCCTATTTTGACAGGGAGTCGCCAGACTCTTGGCATCAACGTGTGGCTTTGAACATTTTAAAATCTGAAGCATTCAGGGCCTCTCAAGAGACGCTTGCCTTCTAGTGATAGGTTTTCTTTCTATTTCACACGCCCCTAACTGCTGTCTGTAAGACTGAAATACACAACAGAAGATAGAGATCAGCCAGCAAAAATAAACTACAAGTAACACCTATGGAAATATGCTCCGTTACAGCATGTCAGCTATTTTGTTAATGAAATAATATACTGGTCTTAATCGTGTGGCCCCTTCTTCACAGCTATTAGATCTTATCTGCTGTATCTATTGGATACAAAGCTTTATTTCGGTCTTATGCTTGAATATGCTTATTTATTTTCCCTTTACCAGAACGGCAAAGCAAAGCCCGAACAGCGCCGCCTCAGCTAGTGCTGGCGGGCAGTAATACACGCGGGTTGCTCGCTGCGTCCCCTGGACTACGGGGACAGAGGGAAAATCTGCCACCAGCCTATCTTTTCCGTCACCCCAAAAGGGCCAAAGTCGCAGAGGGAGCCTCAGGGGGGTTATTTTGTGTAAATCACCACCAGGCCTCTTTCGCGCTGAGGCGGGTCAGAGCAGACCGCTGCTGCCGGGGCGCATCCACCGCCCTCAGCGGAGCGGCTGCGCTTCGTCGCCGGGGTGGTGGCGGCAGTGCGCAAGGTGGCCTCAGATCCTTTTTCTACCACTTTGTCACCGCGCCGAGCGGGGAAAGCTGCCAGCCTGGAGCCCCGCTCTGCCCCCGTTCCGCCTGAGGGAGCCGGGGCTCCCCTCCCCTCCGCTCCCTGCCGCCTCCTGACAGGAGCGGGCTCCCACCTCCGCCTCAGCGGCGTTCTAACACAAACGCACCAGGAGCGCTTTTTGCTTTCCCTGCGGGCGGCCGGGTAGGTGGGGACAGCGTCTTTTTGTCACTGAGGCGGTACATGGCGGGAGGTGGGGACGGCGCGTTTTTGTCACTCAGGCGGGCTCTCACCCGGGGACAGCGGGCGGCGGCAGACTCCATTTCCCGACGTGCTCCAGAAGCGACGCGGCGCGCCCGGCGGCGGCGGGGCGAGGGGCGGGCACAAAATGGCGGCGCTCGGCGCGTGGGGCCCGGCGGCACGGCGCGGGCGGCTGTGGGGCGCGGCGCGGGCGCTGTGGGGCTGTCGGCGGGCGCTCGGCCAGGACGCGGGGACTGCGGCCGGTAGGTGGGGAAGCCCGGCTCCTGCGCCTCACGGCTACCTGCTGGCCCCCGGGAGGAGGAGGGATAGGGGCTGTGGGAGGCGGCGCGGAGGGTCCCTTCGCCCCCCGTCGCCATTGCACCCGGTTAATTGTGTGTGTACAATCCTCCGGCAGAAAAAAAGGACAGCAAGCCTTCTTTCACGGACGAAGCGGTTCAGAATTTACTCTACAAAATGACGGGGCTGGACTTGCAGAAGGTGTTCAGGCCGGTGAAGCAGGAGCTGAAGCCGCCCAAGTACAAGCTGCTGACGGAAGCGCAGCTGGAAGAGGTGGGGCTGCCGGGGGACGCCCTGCCGTGCTCAGGGCATCGGCTAGGTGTCCGGCACTGTGTCCTGGTCGCAAACGGCCAGCTTTATTGATACTATTATCCCTGGACAAATATATACATATATATATATATATATATATATATATATATATGCATTTGAGTGACAGGGTCTCTTTATCATCGCTTTTCCTTACGTTACCTGATTGTGTTAAGTGTGTTTATCCGAGGTTTAAATTGCAGTCTTGGGAACACTGGCTGCCCTTTTTTCCTGTCGCATGATCATGGTCCAGATGACAAAGGGGCCTCACTCAAGTCAGATCTTCAGTAACCACAGCTACTATATAAACACTTCACGGTTGTTTAGCTTTGCCAAAAATTTACCCTGGAAAATGCCTGAAATGTGACTTGAAAAAATGACTTGGCGCCTGCAGTGGTATACACAGATACGAATTTTAGTTCTTCTTCCAGCCATGTGCCTAAGTGATGATAATGGTACATTGTTTTTATGTGATCCACCTACATAGGGATTGAATCTGTGTCTCACTTTTTCCATAACTGCAGGGAAAAAAAAAAGTATTTTTTCTCTGAATGAAAACATTTGACCCAAAATTATGTGTTACCTTTCCAATATGGCGATTTTATTTTTTAAACTGTAAAATTATTTAAACTACTTTTTTGTTTTAAAGGCCACAAAAAAAGCTATCAAGGAAGCTAAAGAAAAGCTGACAATGCCTCCTGTTTTGGATGAACGAGAGCCAATTGATGATGTGTTAGCAGAAGACAAAATCCTCGAAGGAGTTGAAACTAGCAAATATATATTTACAGATTTAACTTATTCAATTCCACATCGTGTAAGTAAAAATCCATTAACTTATTTTAAGAGCTTTTCGTTCTTAATTTCAGAATTAGCTTTCCGTTTTACTAAAATGTCTATAATGGCCTGCAAAAAGGACGAGGAGTTGTAAACTCAGTCTTTCATACAAGGCAATACAAAGACACGCATTCCAAAATGTTTAGTTCTAACTGATAGAAAAAAAAAGTGGTGAAAAAAGGGGTGAAAAGCAGGTACTTATGGTTTGCTGGGAGTGCTGAGTTTATCCTAACTTCCTAGAAGCTTTCTGTGGAATTGAATTACTTAAGGTGTAAGCACATAGACCAAAAGACAGGGCTACTTGATTGACAGGATCTGGTGGAAAACAAGAGAAGAGATAAATGAATTCATATGAAAGCTGTGTAGAAACTGTTGTAAAGTAGAACTGTGGAGTATAGGGATGAAGACAATTAGATTTCCTTTCATTTGGTTTGTATAATGAAACATCTACCTTGACATAAGTACCAGTAAGAAGAGTCTGGATATATAGTTACTATAGTTATGATTTTAGGAAGTCTGCCTCGTTCAACCATGTGTGATCCTTGGAAATGAATTGCCAAGTCTCCTATCTATTACTCCATCTGAGAGCTCTCTCAAGAAACCTGCTATTAATTCCTCTGCCTTAATGTATTGAAAACTTCATCCCAACACACTCTTACTTGTCTGTAGTCCTAAATCAAATATAGTTGTGGATGGATCTGAGTATACTGTTTTATTTGGTGCATTATTTGTGTTTTGAAGTTGCCGTTACATGATTCTGGCCTCTATTTCTGAAATGAAGTTGGAAAAAGCACAAAAGCACTTGCATTGTCAATTTAGTACACATTACTAAATGTGTAAAATTAGGCCAGAAACAAAACTAACTCATTTTTCTGAATACTAGTTACATGGTCTGTTAAACTTTGCAGAGCTGTAGCTTTTAGTGTATATGCGTAGGCAGTTGGTGTCATACAGTAAAGTTAAGGTGTAGATGTATAAGGTACAAAGGGGAAAAATGATTTAACATGCTAACAATCAAAAAGATGCTGTTATTACTAGTGACATCTAGGTATTGAAGCACTTTGTCAAAAAATAATTTTACTTAAAATGGTTCTGATGATGCTGAGAATGCTTTGGGAGAAATAATATTCTTTTTTATCTCTTTTTAAGGAACGTTTCATTGTAGTTAGAGAACCAAATGGTGTATTACGCAAAGCAACCTGGGAAGAAAGAGACCGAATGATACAGATATTCTTCCCAAAAGAAGGGCGCAGAGTTATTCCCCCAGCAGTATTCAAGGATGAACACCTTGTGGTAAGGTCATCCTGGTTTTGAAAACTGATCATTTTTATGTATTTGATTGTGCTGTGATAGTGAAGTTGTGCTGTTTGACCAGAGTAGTAGCTCTGAATAAGCCCGTTGGTTTGTATGTTTCAAGGCGCTTGAATTATTGATGCTTGAACTTATCAGTGTAACTTGCTTAAAATGCTTACAATAAAATTCCAGGTTGCAACAAGATAAATCAAGGGTAGCTGTAAGTACTGTCATACTGGAAATCTATGTTAATTGTTATGCATCAATGAAACACCAGATCACATTTTCAGATTAATCATACAGTTCCACAAACAAAAATTGAGGAAAAACTTTATTCATGTCATCAAGGCAGTTACTGCACTTTCTGCTATTTTTGTAATGTGACTGAGGGGATGCTTGCTGTGTTGTCCAGAAGAGAAATGTTTGGTTTTCTTTGCCATTTTAATTTTAGATAGTTGGAATGTTGTGATACAGAATCTATTCTGAACCTGAACTGTTGTTTTAGACTGTGTTTCAGCAAGACCGTCACGAGGATATCCTTAACATGTGCATTGCTCAGTTTGAGCCAGATTCAGCTGACTATATCAGAGTAAGTTCACGTTTATTTTTCTAATAAAATAACGTTAATGAAGAACTTCAGAGGTTGATTTTGTAAGCATAAGTGTTATCTGAGGATCAAAATTGTTAAGGTGTGTGCTTTTTTTTTCCTCATAGGGATTATCTGTTATCTTTGCACTGAGCTTTTCTTAACTCCCCCAGAAAAGTAAATGGACCTGCTTAAATGATTTTTGACAGTATGGAAAGAACTACAGATACTTAAAATAGTCTTTGGGTATCAAATTGAAATTGACAATAATAGCCATAATTAGCCACAACCAGAGTTGAGCTATTTCAGTCATGTTAGCTACTATGCTAGGATTTCAGAGAATTAGGTAGATAACTGACAAAGTGCAGCTGAGAGTGCTATATGCAAAGTAACAATGTTTGGGACAAAAAACAGGTACAAAAATAAACTTCCAGCTGAAATATATTCACCAGTACTTACAATTACTGAATTAAATATTAACCTGTACATGCCTTTAAGTTTTGTTTCTATTATGTCTATTTAAGATGCAGTGATTTCTTGAATCACTGAAAACATAACTTCCATTAGGCAATTTTTCAAGTACCTTTTCTTCAAGGTAACATTTCACCTTTTTGCTCTAATGTCTTTTTTCCTAAAGAATGGATTATAACTTGAGGGCAGTTGAATGAAAGTTCAGAGGTTATGTCCCTCCTCCTCTCCCCAAATTGCCAGTACATAGCTAATATTTAGCTTTCTGTCAACAAACATCTACACATGAATGCTAAGAATTGGGCTATCCCAGTGTTACTCCAAATTATGACACGCATAAAGCTTTAAAGTAACGTGGTTGAGCCTGTGGCTTACCGCCACAGTTTAGAGAGGCCTGAAAATGAATTAAAAAAAATAGTCCTAAGTGGTATAAGGGAGAAATTGGCATTAAGCCCTCTGTGTATGCTATTGACACTGCAACCTTTTCTGTATCTAGGTTCATCATCGGGCATACGATGACATTGAGAAACATGCCAAATATGATCTGCTCCGTTCAACAAGGCACTTTGGAGGCATGGTTTGGTACCTAGTCAACAGAAGGAAAACAGATGGCTTACTAATAGATATGATCCACAGAGACTTGTAAGTGGTGTTTGTTAGTTATTAAGTCTGCTTATCTAAACAAATGGAAAACACTAAGGTCTGTTGTTTGAAAAGAAAAACAGTATTTCTTTAAGATGTACAAGTTCCCTTTTGCACAAAAATTCTAGGCTAGCTGTAATTTTATCTATATAGATTCTGAAACACCAGCTACGGTATAAGCAAAGCTGTCACTTCCCACAGAAATCAGCCTTTTACAGTTGCTGGGTTTTTACTTTTATTTCTGCTGTGATTTGCAGTACACTTCCACCTCTGGGCACTACTGATCTTAAAATCTTACAACCACATGCTACTGCTATCAATTTTGGCTTTTAAGACTGACATGGTCTGGATTTTGGAGAAATTTCTAAATAGCTCTTCTTGACTGCAACTCCTAGGTGAGACAATAGTAGCCGATAGACACATTTTAAATGGATGGCTTTCCATAACAGCTGATAAGCTCATTTAAAGCTCAGTGAAACAAGTTTTATTTAGCAGTTCAAATGGGCTCTGAAGCCAGGAGAAATTTCTAAAATTAGAACTCAAAATTGAGAGAGATTCATTACGTACTGTTGAAGTTAGAAACTTCTAGCGGTCAGATACTACTTTAAAACCTCAGGATATGAAGAAATACAGAGAAGTTCCAGTTGAAATTGTGAAGAGAAAATTCAAATACCTGGACTTAAGCTACCAGACCTTAGAGCATCTTTATCTGCCATGATCTTTATATAAGCCATAATGGTTTAGGTTTATGCAAGTAAATCCCCTTTTCCAGTTTTAAGTTAATCACAGGCTAGGTGTGACAAGATTTCTATTACTGCAGCAATGCCAGTTACTGCACTGTTAAAAGACTTCTCGGCAGAGTTGTTCTGCTGAACACCTGTTATGGGTTAGTTCGTTCTGTTTTACATAAACAGCTTTCAGCTTTATTACCGCTGAACAGTGGTATCAGGCTTAAACCACAGTATGAATTAGTTTATGTACCTCACCTAGAACAGCTTAGTGTTCCTGTGCTTCAGGTCTTCTGTAGGGTGCCTGTTTAGCTTTATATTCTGATGACTGTATACTAGGTGAAAGTGTATGAACGCCTGTGAGTGTGCAAATAAACTAAAAGTATTTAAATAAAGTAACTGCTACAAACAAGACTTTATTTGTTTTAGGCTAGATGATGCCACAAGTTTAATCATGCTGTATCATATGCTTCATCCGGAATGTCAGTCAGCAAAAGAAGCTGAAGAAAGGAAGCTACAGGGAGTTGACCTGATCAAGGTATGCTTTTCTACTTCAAGCCTATTTAATTACAGAAAAGGCTTTTAAACATCAACAGCTTAATAAGGTTATTTTTCCCCTTTTTTAACTAAAATAATTGTGCATTTAAAAAAAAAAAAAAGTTCAGCATGATTTCAGTTAGAGCTGGTGGATGGAATATGGAAATGATGAAGTCTTAGTGTGCAACTATGCTCTTAACTATACCTTAACCTGTTCTATCCTCTTTCTAGGTCTTTGCGAAAACTGAATCACAAAAAGAAGGCTATATACAGTTGGCCCTCCAGGCTTATGAGGAAGCAATGGCTTCTTCGACAGCTTCATGAAATAAACCACAGTTCATAAGTTTAAGCTGTTTACAGACCTTCTCTGTACAGGATTCCACAATAAATATCTTAGACAACTGTGTTCCAGAAAAATCTGTACCAAAACATAATAGGAATCATTACAGAAACTTGCTAGTTTCAAACATACAGTAAATGAACTCACAACAGTTATTCACTTGAACTTGGTACCACAGCCTGAGCTGAATTCCTTTACTGATGTATCTTGAAGCTAAAACGTTGCCCATAATTCATTTTACTTTTTGAAATACCGGACAACGGGAATAGAGTATTTAAAAGGGTTTATTGAAGGGGTTTGTAAATGAAAACATTTCAAATATGTACTAGAGCAGGCCTACATATTGAATTTCACCACCCTGAAAACTGATTTTTTGGACAGTTCCTCTCACTACGTGGTCCATCATGTGTATAAAAATCAAGTTAACGTGGAGGATGCAGTCCATAGAACTTCATTCTTTTATCTGGAGTAAGTAATCGATTGGGTCATTTAAAAAGTGTGTTCACTCATCTAAGATCTCTTCATCCAAGTTGATATCTGTGGTATCAATATCCTCCAGGTCCAAGTTATCTAGGTCATCTTCCAAGTCCAGAAGCGTCTAGGAAGAAAGTCCACACATGGTTAGGTGTTAGGCAGCCAATAGCAGGAGCTGTATTCTGTATGTTCTGTATTGGAACATTCTGCAAAACAAGCCTAAGGCAATGTAGCTAATGCATAAATACTAAAATAATCTGTAGAAGAAAGCTGCCTTCTTTGGTAAGAAAGCAGCTTTCAGTGCTGCTACTTGTTACTGTGTTCTGACCAACTGTGGTTTGACTCCACTTGTTTGCTTGTAAGCCCACAGAGCTGTAGGGATGGGTCTACAGTGCTGTGTAGTTTCTGCACACAACAGGAAAGGATCTACACCCTCTATTACACCTCAGAGTTTGCTTCATATCAAACTAGAAAGTGACATTATTACTCTTTAGGCCACAATATTCCTTCCTTTACTAAAGCATAGTGCAGTACCTTTTGATCTTTTGTTGGAAGCAGATCAGAATTCTGCAGTACTGTATTCATCACTTCTGGTTTAGGAGATGGAACTGGTTCTTCAGCCTTTTTCTAGTGAAAATGAGATCCTTTAAGTTCTTCTGAAATTAAGTTCTTTTGACAAAAGCAGGTAAATAACAGCAGACCCCTAATCCCCCATATACACCTCCTCTAAGCCTTGGTTATCTTCTAAAATTTCCCTCTGCAATCCTGGACTCGCATCTTGAGGCTACGAAGTGCTCTAGTCTTCACTTCACTAGAACCTACCACTTTTTTTCCCCCTCCATTACTTCAAAGCAGTTGATGATAGAACTGATACAATGAAAACAGCCTCCAGTAAGTGCCAGTTAATTTCAAGAACTGAAGCACAACCGAAGAACACTGGTGGCTGTGTTTTCAGCTTCTAATACAAGATGATTCTAACTTAACACGCTGCAGATTACTCACATTCAGAAATAACATTGCAAGTTATCACGAAGTTCTAACAGAAGATAAACCAAGGTAAGCAGCCACCTAGAAGAATTCTACAACTACTGATGGCTTTTCTTAATCTACTTTTGTAGTCGAGTCTGAGGGAAAAAAACATGGAACTGGGCTGCAGTACTTGTAGTCCAGTTAGCAAGAGCAATAGCTTGCCCATTACAGTGAAATACTCTCCAGGGTAGATACTACTGTACAATAGAGTTGCCTCTTCGACTTCATCATTTAATAGTAACACTGACCTGAGATGCTGATATTCCAGAAGGCTCAAAGCCTTTTGCTTCTTCAAGTAAGTTTCTTTCTTCATTGGGCTAAAAGAAAGAAAGAAAAAAAACACAAATGATGCATTCATTAAATTTTTAAGTGGTTTAACTAATTTGATTAAAGTTGAATTTACCCAACATCAAATATTTCTTTCTTGAGAAAATAAGAACTCCCACTTCTTACTTACAGTGACAAGGGGGTATTCTGTTGCTGGCCGCAAGTCAGCAAGACTTTGTTTAACATATTCTTCAACAACAAAAGCTTCTTTTAATCCAGGGAAAAGGTTTTCGTATTCTGTAGGATCAGCAAGGGACTCAGCAGCTTTCTGGTTAACTTTAGAGAGATTCTCCCGCCACAATTTAACAACCCTGGAAATGCAAGTCATATTTTTTGTACACAGGTCATTTTGACAATACTATTCATACTCTGCACTTGATTTCATGTTACCTTGAAACCTGGCTTGGCAAATATGTCCGTGCAAGAAATGCAGCTTCTGGGAGACGCCCAGTTTTAATCAGGAGTTCCAAACATGAGTCAAGCCTGTAAGAGTTTAAAAATGTAATTTTAATCAGTAAGCTTAGAAGACTGACTTCTGCATTACATTAGATTTATTAATGTCATAGAATAAAACAGCTAATGTGCTTTCATTTCAGATTTTAAAAGAAGTAGGCATCATAAAACAGAATTAGCTGTTATGAAAAGGTACATGCCGCTATCTAGTCGGCTGTAGTCAGCCATTGGGAGAAAGCTTAATGAGAACTCTTGCTTGCTACTTACTTTCCCTGCAGGAAGTAGCTCATAAATGCAACATTGTTCTTGCCATCTTTTTCTGCTCCTTCAGCCAGCTTATTCACCATGTTAGCGTTTCCTGAAGCTGTAGCCAGGAGCAGTAGTCCTCCGTAGTCTTGTGCATGGTGGAGACATTCCTGGGCTAAGCCAAACTGGCATTTACTAATGGCAAGTTCAGCAAGTTGCTTCCATTTCTGTTCTGACTAATGGCAGAAAGGAGGGAGGGAGGGAAAGTAAAATAAAAGCTCACATTATTGAACAGCATTAAAAGATTAAAGAATTCAAATTTACCTGTTAAGGTACTGTACTCTAACATTATACTTGTCTTCCCTTTAAGACACAGTGAATACTGCACGTTCACAGCATGACACTGTAACATGCAGATCATTACACAACCGTAACTTCCTACCTTCTCCATGTTTGATGACAAACATTAAATATAGAAATAAGTCTGAAAAATTATACAGTAATAATCTCTTAATGAAAGCTCCCAAATTAACCATTAATATGTAAGAAAGGCATTGTGTCAATAACTAGTTCTTTATCATTTACTTCATTATTTTGTAAAAGGAACATTGAGATCATTTATCTTAATAATAGCTATAGGACAAATCACTGCCTGTCAGCCTTCCCGGTACATCAGAAATGATCCAAGTTTGCTAAGGCTGGAACAAAGGCCCAGAGGCTTCAGTCCTGCCATTCCTCCTCTCTCTGTTCAACACTAAAGATTAAGGCTTTGTTCTTGGTCAAGCATCTTAAGTCTCCAGGAGGAGTTTCTGTATTTCTCTGAGCAAACAACATTCTTCAACATCCCACAGCTCAGATGCCTTTGAATTACAGGCATAACTCCAAGGAGGAAGCTGGGGACATATGTACACTGTTCAGAGAGCTGTACTGCATCCTCATATTGCTTTTTCTTACAGGGGCTCTTCAATTCACTCATATTCAGAATTAGTACAAACCACCAAAAATGGTATGCTTACCTCAGCTTCTACTGCAAGCTGATAAGCAATTTTTAATTCTCCAAGCTGAAGAGCAAGTTCAAAGCGGTGCTCCGGATCCATAGATACTGCAAGGGCTTGTTGTTTGAAGCCCTAAAATAAAAGTCCACAAGTAAAACTCTGACCTGTCTGGTCAAATAGCATTGTACATGTTTTAACAAAAGCCCTCTAAATCAAAAATCACAGTATTATCAAATAAATATGGGTGATTAACAAGAGTTTACAGAAAAAAATGTATTCGTTTTTGATTAACAAATTCAATTAGAAATGTGAATAAGCTGATTACATTTTTGATGACTAGAAAAATATAGTTCTCTTGCCTGTTTTTCAAGAAAATGTGCAACTCTGGTTCTCTGTTCTTTTGGAATCGTGGGAAGAACTTTGTCAGCCATACCGAAGTCTCTTCTCATCACAGCAGTTTGATATTCAAGCACTGAGACCAGCAAAGAGTAGCTAACAATGTTTAGCTCTTTATCACCCAAATAAAGTCGGTTGTCCTTAGGTATATACCCCAAAAGATACATCGTCCTGAAACAAAACAAAGAATATTCATCTTGGATAGGTCCACTACCAAATACAACAAAAAAATCCAATAGTTCTTACAGTAACAAGAATATGCACATGAAAAATTCAACTTCTACTATATTTCCATACTTTCACATAATACTGTTTATTCTCCGCAAGACTATATTAACTGCCTCAGAACATACATTATTACCACAGTGTGCAATAAAAAGTAACACTGCAGGGCAAGTGGGTGTTAAGGTTCACCTTGGCCTAGTTCTTCTGGAAAAGAAAAGATGTAAAGCTTGCTTACAACCTAACGCACTAACTTACCTGTCTAAATGGGCAATAGTGACAATTTCTCCTCCAACGTAGTAGTTGAGTCTGTTCACAGAACTGGTGTAAATAAAGCAGTCGCCTACCCACAAGCCTGTTTTCACAATCTCCTGAATCTCACCAAGAACCTGCAAATTAAGATTGATTTAATTAGATATATAAAAAGCTGCTTTTATATAGCAATGAAACCATTTTGTTTTCAAATTAAAGGTAATATTCTACAGTTCAACAGACAGTTGGGCAAATTGCAAAGAACTCTGGCTACAGATTGGAATAATGGTAGTAATAAATCTAGTTTTCTAAAAAATGTTGTGAGATAAGAAATCTCTACCTTAATACTTAACTAAAATACAAATCCAGGAAAGAAGTTCCAAACAAAGTGTTAAGCAAGATAGTCAAGCAAGCAAGATAGTTGTTTCTGACGTTTCGCAGGAAGTGGTGGTTGTGTTTTTTTTTAACGTCATTACATTTCAAAACATAAAAATTGCAGAAAGAGTTTAAACTACGTGAACATAATACCCACGTGCATGTTTTAAAAATAACATCTTTAACTATGCAAATAGCTAACAGATGACTGAAGAAAAATCTAGGCATCAAAATGTGTCAACACTGGGTTTCAGTCAGGTACTTTCCCCAGGGATAACCCAAAGCATCCCAAATAAAATAATTTAACAGTGATCTTCAGCATGTTGTTTCAGTAATCTCTAATCTCAGTCGCATTCATTTTTTAAATGGAGGTACCTCAAAAGCATCTTCAATTCCATCTTCAGTGACTCCTTCATGTGTTTCTTGGGCAGCAGCAACTTTTTCAGACAGGTATTTCAGGATGAAGAATGACTCTTCTGTAGCAATGCAGACAAGTTCACCCGAGTCGGACCAGAAAATCTGTATTCAAATCAGAATCAACAATGGCACTATTTTAGAGACCCCCAAGTTGGGAAGGGAAAAAGTAAAAACTTTAATTTGTACAAACGCTTATAGCAGCTTTAGAAACTGATAAACCAACACATATACAGGAATTTTCTTCCCTTTTGCTACAAGACAGAGATAAACTTAAGAAATTTTTATGATTGACAGCTTGGCTTCATTAAAGAAAATCAGCAGTCCAGTCAAAACTCAGTAAACATGGAAGTATCTTCAGTTCCCTCTCATAACTTACGTGTTTGGGCTGAATTTCAATTCTGCGAACCAGTTCTGTGTTCTCCCAGTCATAGAATGCCAAACCATTAACTGACCTGACCCCCAACAGGAAGCCACCATAGATACCTGCAAGAAAACAGAGGTGGAAAAAATCTGCATTGTGGAAAAAAAAAAAAAAAGAGCATTAACATGTATATTCTGAAAGTAAATACTAACCTTCTGCTCCAAAATCAGGTTTGAAAGATTTCTTCTCTTTGAAATTTTTAAATATCTTTACAACACTGTTGCTCTCCCTGATCGCGTATCTAAATAGAGATGGCATTGTAAAAAAAAAAAACATTATTCGCCTGTCAAAGTAGCAAACTACTAAAATAAGCTGCTATAAAAAAAAACACCTTGCATTTTATTTTCAAATGTTAGTGGAGTACGACGAACAGAAAACCTTTAAGTAGTACGGATATTAACAGTTCACTAATCAAACTGTTTTTTGGTCTCCAGCTCAACTTATTGTTTGCACTGATTGAAACCTAGCAGCAATAAATTTAAGTTAATACAAAGGAAAAATTTCAAATGCTTACTCTGAAGAATCGTGTGCCCATACAAACTCCTGGGCAGAACCAAAACTCTTGTTTCTCAAAGCCATCGCTGTGTAAATGATGTATTCACCATCACCACACACTACTACAAACCTAGAGCAAGGGAAAGATATAAGTTGTCAGAGATGCGTTTGAGATGAAGCACACAAATTATCTGAAGAGGTATTAAGTCTCTTAACTAATGATGATATGTGATAATATAATCACTGCAAATGCAGATAGAAAGGAAAAAAAGCTTTGTATATTCCACAAATATCACAGCTGGGTTTCCCTGCTTCATGTTGCTAGCTACTTGCTACAGCTACTTGCTATCATTTCTTGCTTCTGGTCTCCACTTTGCTGCTGTTCTTACCTTATATCCCTTTATCTGTTAACAAAGGGCAATTAAAAAAAAATGATAGAACAACATAAGGCAGTAGTAGGAGACTTTTTTTTTTTTTAAAAAAAAAATGTTCCTTCTCCTGTCTACAATGTCCGACTTCACTATTTAAGCTGTGAGCTCTTACAGGTGAGGGCCATCTACTACCCTGATTTTCTGATGCCTGGCTCTGAGACACCTGATCTCCATATGCTCTCAGCTGTGACCGGGGCACATGCAAAGTTTTCCAGCATAAAAGAAAAAAATAATAAAAGGAGAAATCAGAAACATTGAAGTATTTTTTCCTAAAATGAATTACCGTCCATTAGGGTTGTGCTGAATTGTTTGAGGATAGATTTCACAGCTCCCCATATCCTTTACAGCCAGCGGCAATCTTTCTCCATCTTTAATTTCTGCATCTCCCATAGCTTTCAAGTTAGCCTGTTGCACTTCTGAATGTTTAGCCCAAATAATTTTTCCATTTGCATCCATGGACATGGCAGGTTCTTCACGACCAAGCTAGGAAGTGTAGCATAACAACTTAGCAGATGGAGAAAATAGATTTTTTATTTTCTTTTCAGTTCAACTTATCTAATGAAATGCCCTGTCTCTGTCTAAAAGTGCCAATTAAAATGCTATGTGTTTAATATTTTTACCTATTATCAAAGAATCAGAAAAGAAGTTTATCTGTACAGAGGACATTGATGAATCATAATTACTCATTTCAAATAATTAATGGTACCTTAACAATAATGCTGCCTTCATCATAGCCCAAAGCCACGTTATTGGATCCTCTCAAACTGGCCACACACCACACCCTCTCCATACCATAGTTGAGTGTACTTTCCAGCCGATAGGTGCTTGAATGCCAAATACGTACAGTTCCTAGAGAAAAAAGAATGAAATACGTGTATTTTATCTCTTCTCTCAACCCAAGGGCAAGAGATGTGTAGCCACACCATAAGAAAAGTTTCCCACAAGCTCTTCCCCTTTCCTTTGTATACCAGAAAATAACCAATTACCATCTTCCGAGCCTGTGATTATGATAGGCAATTCAGGATGGAAGCTGACACAAGACACATTCTGAGCATGTCCTTCCAGAGTCTGTACGCATGTTTTATTCTGCAAAAAGTCACAAAGACAGGTACAGATAATAAACACATTGCTACACTTACACATTCATTTGTTAAAGAAAAACATTCAAAATCTACCTGAAAACATTTTTTCAGGATTTCTTCCAGTAACATTTCCAAGATGGTAAAGCACCAGCATTAGACATATATTACAAAACTGTGATCATGCCGAGTTAATTTCTCTTCTCCAAAAGAAAGTATTTATTTCCCTTGACATTGTTATTTCTATTTTCAGATGGCTTTCTTCTTAAAAAATCCACTTTCTCAGAGCTCAGTAGCACAATAGATCAAAGCAAGAAAGAGCTGAGTTCACTTAATCAGAGCGAAATGTGTATCTGAATTTAATTACAGATGAAGAAAGATCTTATACCTTTGTTAAGGATGTTCACTCACAGTTGTGAAAGAAGTCTACTCTGCTCGAGGCAACGAGGAGTAGACTACATAATTTATACAGCTGTACAGGGTGCCAAAATTTTGAGCACGGTTAGCTAACAATCATTACTACAATGTGTAGTTTAATTAACATTGCTAGCTTTAACTTCTGAGCTTGGACTTACTCTAGGACACCACAGTTCAACAACCTGATAATCCTATCTCACTATTTTTACCTTGCCCTTCTGGCTATTAATGCATTTGTACACAGGAAGTACTTATGAGCTCTAGGTTCCAGCAATTGTCCCTGGATTCAATCTGTTTCTTTCCTGTAGAGCATTCAAATGAGACAATAATGCAATGACTCACTTGATGACCCCTGTAAACTGTCAATACAAGCATTTGTGCATACAAAAAGAGAGGGAGGGGAACAAAGCTAACACTAATTACAACACCCTAATGTCAAATTTATTTAAAACAATCTCTCAGTTAATTTGAAGAATTCACAGCGTATTTTCTAAAGGGTTAACAAGATCTGGAAAGGGTACCATTAAATACTGCCCCCGATTCCTTCCTTCCGAGGAAGGACGAGAAAAATGTGTTGATGCTTTCAAGTCCACTTCCCTATTTCTTCATTAATGATTTTGCTATGGCAAAGTCTGTACAAGAGTTCAGGAAAAGCTGAACACATACCTGGTAGTCCCAAATCTTAACCAACCGGTCATCTGCACCTGAGATGAGGTACGGCTTGTCTCCTCCACTGTAATAGTCGATGCAGTTCACCCCTTTCTCATGGCCTTCCAGAGTAAAATTGGGTGAAGAAGAACCAAGCTGCCATACCTTCCCAGAGAGACAAAAAAATAAAACAAAACACAACCACATGGATTTATGGATTTTTTCTTATCAAGGTTCTCTCATCAACCTTGCCAAACAGAGTATGTATTCTAGTGTTTGGAATTTAGAATTCCAAAGATATGGTTGTTGCTCTTAGGTGAAGAAGATGAACAACTGTTTATCAAACCACCAGTCCCCAAATAAAATAAACATAAGAAACATGCTGAGTTGGCACACTTTGGCTTCATACCTCATAGCAACAGAATTGGTTTCTCTCAGCGTTTTCTTTTAGGACATACAGCCAAGTAAGACAATGTTCATAAGCAGAAGTATCTGTTTATGAAACCAACTAGAAGACCAAGAAAAAGCAATCTAATTTTTGTGCATACAATAAGTCCATGTTTGCACCCAATTTTATTTTTTTCCAGTTACATTAAATGACAAATCTCATTCTAAATGAGGACTCTAATCAAATGAAGTTGTAGATACACTATTTTCCCATGACTATCACAGCAACATTTATACACATCTAATCTCAGCATCTGAAGATGTACAAAATCAAAATTGGCATTTTTACAGCCAATATACTGATAATTTATATACATTTATTACTGATTATTTCTATATAATTTTTATGCTGATAATAAAGTTTAGAGAACCATATTTCAGTGATTAGAGGTGACAGGTAATCTTGTAAATTTAATGGATGACTTAGTATATGCATAGTAACTCAACCAATGTACAGGTCTTTGTACAAAAAAAAAAATCTATTATTGCATCTGCTTTTAAGAATTCTAACCCAACTTTCTGATTGCATTATCAGTTTGTGTGCTCTGTCTGATAATTAATGAGTGAAAAAAAAAAAAACAAAACAAAAAATTCTTTACCTTGATTGTCCTATCCAAAGAGGCACTGGCAAACTGATTATTGTCTTTTGGGTTTATGACAATCTGCATGACGTAATGTGTGTGTCCTTCAAACACCTGAGAACAAGACCATTTTTTATCCCAGTCCCAGAGTTTAATAAGCATGTCATCTAGAAAAAAAAAAGCTTCAGTTAGTTTAACATGTTCTGAAGTCCATTCATCCCTTCTCCTTGAAAGGAGGCACTTCTAATACTGAAGATAAGTATTTCTAAATCTTTATATACAAGGGAATACAGGTTCATCTAAAAGATTCTCTGGTAAAATGGTTATAAAACTAAAAAAGGAGTCTGCCCAGCTCATTTATATACACTTTTCCTTTTCAGATCTCACTGAAGAATTGGACCTGTGCTGCCTTCAGCAGCATCTACTGTGATGATCATCAAGGAAAAGGAAGCAGAAATGACCAACCTGGCTTTCTGGTATCTTTACTTCAAGTGTAGGCATATTAGTTTCAACACCAAAATGCAGAAAAGTAACTACAGTGTTTCTGACACAAAACGCTCTTTATATTCTAGTAGAGCTCTGACTGCATTAGTAGGATTTCCAGGAGTGAAAAGGACTAAGGACCATGATGTAGTACATGCTCTTGTCAAGATTTGCTGGAACACTACTGTTTTTCATTGTGAAGTAAAATAGATTGTCTCAAATAATAGAACTCTGAAAAGAACATAAGCTGTAATGTTTTCAATTGTAAGTAAAAGATATTCTATTAAAAAAATAATATATTTGGCAAAGAAATAACAACTGATGTGTTGGCTACTTGTTCAAGGATTCCTGTTTCATCAGAAACTGGAAAAAACATGTAATTCCTCACTACACACAGAACAGAAGCCTAAAAGCAGGTGCTTAAAAAAATATCAAAATATACCAAAGAAGTCTTACCGCTGCTTGTCAGTATGAAAGGCTGTGTGGGATGCACAGCAATACAACGAATGTAATCTGAGTGCGCTTCAAACATGTGAACTCTTTCCAAGGTGTTGTAATTAAAAACTCTGATTTGCATGTCATCCTGTGAAAGAGATGAAAAGCAACCATTAAAAGAGGGCTCTTTGTATAAAACCCCTCATATCGAATGCGAGGTAGCTAGATGAAACACTTCACTATTAAAGAGTCTCTAATAACAGTAAGTTTAAGAAAAACTTTTTATACCTACTTAACAAGACAAATTAAAATTTGGTTCAGAAGCCTATGAATTACCCAATCCTACTCCAAGGCACTTAAAATACGGAAAACTTCAATCAAGATTTCATTTTAAAAATAAGTATTTTAAATGGTCTTTTGATTTAAAATTAAGCAAAGTGAAAAAACACTTTGAAAATCAATGCAAATATGAAAATTAAAAGCAAGGTTCTCCAACATCAGCTTTGCAGTAACGTTAATGTTGTTGGGCCAGGAGGAAATAAATTGTAACACTAAAACAAATGGAAAAGTGATTTCAACTTGCTTTTCAATTGAATGGCAGGGGTGGGTCAAAATTAAATACAAAAAAATAATTTTTCAGATTCAGTACTGTTAAAATATTCCCAAACCCTTTTATAAAAAACAATTCTGAAGAACAGTCTGACAAGGAGTAAGGCGTGCTGGAGAACTTTCACTAGTGACTGTGACATACAAGGTCATGAGTAAACAAAACGTTGGCATTTTGATAAATTCTATATTACTTGCTTTATCCAAAGTATTTTCTTTTCTACCCTTCTCCTCTGTCACACACACCTGTTTAAGAAACAAAACCTACAAAAAACCTACAGAATGGCAGAAAAGAACATGAG
Organism: Heteronetta atricapilla; assembly: GCA_011075105.1. NCBI lineage: Eukaryota > Metazoa > Chordata > Aves > Anseriformes > Anatidae > Heteronetta > Heteronetta atricapilla. The sequence goes on along the minus strand of CM021739.1, from coordinate 7,303,051 downwards.
CTCCTTTGAAACAAGGCCCTCAGCACAATTTACATGCAACACAAACAATATGCAAGGATTCATGTCACATTTTCATATCCAATCTGATGGAGAGTTGGCCCTGCTGCTAAAAGCAAATGTCTTGCTTTTTCCTCATCAGTTCTTTGCCACTGCACTGTAGCCTCCCTTGTGAAAGGTAAGGCTGATACAGCTGCACAGTGAATCAGATAGAGGAATTAATCCAGGTGAAATTAAACTGATAAAAATAGATTTAAAATTTCATCACTTCCTAATCCAGTTCCCGTCCATCTGTCTGAACTCTTGTGCTGGCAGAGTAGTGTTATATTTCTGGGGAAACAGCCCTGACTTACAGTCACTTGAACCACATATGTTGTGGCTGCTTAAGACAGTAAAGTGACTAGACTAGACTAGAAAAAACACGTGACAAAACATTTCAGGCATTAGGTATCAGTTTAGATTAAAAAAAAATTGTGAGAGAAATCTGACTTTTCAACGGATTACCCATACTTTTCATGTACAACTTTTTAATGTCTAATCTGAAAGCTGATTTATAGACAGATAGCAGAGCCCTTCAGCAAGAAGTTACTGCACTATCACACTGCTCATGTTCTGACACTTATCTCCTACTTTAATTTACTGTAATAATAATACAGCAATAATTTGGACACCAGACTAAGAACTGATCAACGCTCGCTCCATCACGAATAAAGTGTTAGCAAGATTAGAATAAAACAATTCCTCTCAAAGCAGACTCACTGAATAGAACAGGAGTATTTTGGAACTGGAACAGGCTGCCCAGGGAAGTGGTGGAGTCACCATCCCTGGAAATCTTCAAAAGACGCTTAGATGTAGAGCTTAGGGATATGGTTTAGTGGTGGGCTGTTAGCGTTAGGTTGGAGGTTGGACTCGATGACCTTGAGGTCTCTTCCAACCTGGAAATTCTGTGATTCTGTGATTCTGTGATTTTTCCAGAGGTGAACAAAATATAAGAAAACGTGCTTTGAGTATAGCCAGGAACAAGAATAGAAAGCAACTTTGAAGTCATCTTACTTTCAAAAATCATTAGTTTCAGCTTAGCTAAAGCAGCACCACTAATTTAGTTGAACTCAGGTGCCGAACACACTCCAGTTGACAGTAAAAGTTGAATCCAAACCTACCTGGCACTAGCCCAATACTAGGTTACTTTCCTTTGAAATTAGAAGTTTAAGTTTCCAAGTTTACTTAAAGGAGAAAGTTCTTGGGGAACTGTAGTAAAGCATTCCTCTGTCTTCTGCAGATTCATATTAAATCATATTTTTAGGTGATATGTAAAGGAATTAGATGAAAAAGAATTAGAAAACCTAGTACTGCATATGGAAATCATAAGAAGATGACAGCTTACAGCTCCTGTAACAACCCAGTTCTTCCTTGCCACAAATTTGGCAGCTCTCACTGGCAGGTCACATACTTCAAACGTCTTCACCAGGGTCTAGAAATAAAAATATGTTTATAGCACTGGAGAAAATACTAGTTTTGAAATCAGCTTTTCTTAATGCTGTCCAAAATGTTGTCATTCAAAACACTCCAAAGACCTTACAACACTACACGCACACTTTTTTTAACGCAGGATACCTGGTTCAAGAAAGAAGACACTTGCCTGTTTATTCACCTTTATGTCTTCCCTCCTTTCTCCCCAGACACGTCCCTCTCCTCCCAGATAATTTTTAACACTGCTGCCCAATGTATACTTGACAGAGAAGCAAAGGTCTAATTCTTCAATCTTCAAAAATACAGAAGTCAAGTACAAGAGAGAATGCTCTGATCTCTCAGAAGGAAAGGCACTAGTTTGCAAGGAATCCAGAAAGGATTCATTCTTAAAAATAAATGTGTAGCAAATGAAGTGTCATTACTGCTACTGCTCAAAATAGTATTTATATATTTTTAAAAGGACTTTTGTATGCAAGTCGGGGTGACTACAGTCACCCAGTAGCAGTATTGTAAGATTTTTCTAGTATGTATGGTGTTGAAACAGAATTAATGTTCCTGTCAGTTACAAATAATCATAGTAAAGGAAAACCAAAGTCATCACCTGTGTTTCATGGTTCCAAACGCAGACACTACCATTGTAAAGGCTAGCCAACATCCATGGTTCTGTGGGATGCAAGTCTACGCTTTTCACCCGGTCAGACCGGGCTGTCAGCTTTCGCTTGATATCAAGTCGGAGAGGCTAGAGATGAAAAAAATTGAGAATGGTAAATTATTCAACATACAATTGCCTAAGAAATGATGGAGGAAAGAAACCTGAAATTAAACCTTGAAATAAATGGAGTCAATTCTGCTCTTCAGGCAGACAGCAGACTACGCTTTCCTACCCATCTGCTTTTTTTGTGCGCGTGTAGGGATTTCTGGTAACAGCACATCTCTACCAATGGCAGCAGGCTTGTTTAATACTTCACTGAAATTAATGATATTTATATACTTCTATTTATAAATAGCATCTGCAGCACAGACAGAGGAAAAGATGGGGTGAGCATCTCCATACACACTTCCCTGGTGCCCCCAAACTATTAAATCGAATTTCCTCCCAAAGCAAACAACAGAAAACGAATCCTTTTATTTCACTTTAAAAAAAAACACAAAACAGGTGAAGAACCAGTGGTCACTACAGAAAACATTTGTGCATTACAAATTTATTTCCATTCACAATTCCAACACTAAGTGAGAGTGGAATGTAACATTGTAAAAACTGGGAGGAGGGAAGTGTTTAGCTGTTTCCAATACAAAACAGGCTTTGACCCTCTGCTTTCATCAGTGGCAACCTAAAGCGTGGCTATTTCAGAACCAGGAAGGACCACAAAGTAATTTTCTGAAACGTGTCAGGCGTTACAAACTTGCTCAGACACTAAAAGGCTGGTGGGTTTTTTAATGCTGTCAAACAGCCTTTTATCCCTGAGAACTGAAGGATGGGGTAATCTCTGACCACTGGATGCTGCCTGTGTGCGGTAACAAGATACCAAAACAGACCTAATTAATGCAAATTGTTCAGGGAAGACCCTGAAAACAAACATGCAGCTCTCCTGCAGCCCCCGCACCTCACGGACGGGACATGCAGGACACAAAACACAGCTGGGGGCGATTTCTCCTGCTGCACCACTCCGGGCAGCGAGGCGCCAGCCAGGGCTGCCCTAACGCGGTGGCCCCGGGGGCTGCGCAGCGCTGGGTCCCCGGGCGCCCTGCAGGCCCGCGCCCAAACCCCGGGGAAACCGGACGCAGGGCCAGCCCGCCACGTCCCCGCCGCCGCCGCCTTCCTGACGGGGAGGCGGCGGCCTGGGAGACCCCTGCGCCAGCCCAGCTGCAGCCGAGGCACCCGCAGGCCTCTCGGCCTCTCCCCGCGCCCCGATCCCCGCGCCCCGGTCCCCGCGCCCCCGCCGCGGCCTCACGCACCATGGCCCCGCACGGCCCCGCACGGCCCCGCCGACGCCCGACGAGTCCCGGCCCCGGTCCGGCTGCCCCGAGCCCTCCGACGTGGAGCTTCCGGAGCCGGCGCTCTCGCGAGAGCTGAGCGCCGCCCTACCCGGGTCTCGCGAGAGCAGGGCGAAGGATCGCGGGGGGTGCCGGGACGTGTAGTCGGGGACGCCTCGGCTGGGCGGCGCGGGGCACGCTGGGAGCTGTAGTCGCCCCGGGGAGGGAGCGCGCGCTGTCACCTCAGGGCGGCGGTAACGGGGCAGCTGGCACGGCCGTGCGGGCGCTGAAACGGGTCCCTCACCGCCCCCAGCGACGCCCTTCGTTGTGACTCGGGACCTCAGGGTCAGGTGGCAGTGCGGGAAAGGTGCTGGGCTCCGCCCAACTGCGATTGGTGGCGAAGATCCCTCAGGTCCCCGCCGCCTGCTCGCTGTGGGCTCTCCGGGCATGTAACCGCTGCCTTGGCCAGAGGGGCCGGGGTCCTGTCAGGCTGACCACCGGGCCCCCAAGAGGAGCCCATCCTGCTTCTCCAGAGATCTGAAAGACGTGGTCCTGGTCGGTCCTGCAGAGCTTGTGGGTGTGAACGGCTGTGGGACACATCTCTCCTCTTCGTAATCCTTTTTTTTTTTTTTTTTTTGTCTGGTAATGCAAGCTCCACGTGAATCACAGAACCATAGAATATCCTGAATCAGAATGGACCCACAAGGACACAAATCCAACCCCCATCTCCACACAGAACCACCCAAAAATTAGACTCAGTGTCCGAGAGCCTTGGCAAATGCTTCTTGAACTCTGGCAGCTCAGTACTGTGACCACTGCCCTGGGGAGCCTGTCCCAGTGCCCGACCACCCTCTGGGTGCAGAACCTTTCCCTAACCCCCAGCCTGACCCTCCCCTGTCCCAGCTTCATGCCGTTCCCTCAGGTCCTGTCGCTGTCCCCAGAGAGCAGAGCTCAGCGCCTGCCCCTCTGCTCCCCTCGTGAGGGAGCTGCAGGCCGCCATGAGGCCTCCCCTCAGTTACCTCTGAGCTGGACAAACCAAGTGTCCTCAGCTTCTCATAAGTTTCACCATTTTTGTTGGCCTCCTTTGGAAATAGCATATTTAGCATTTTTATACCCTTTTATATTGTGGAACTCAAAACTGCATACTACTCAAGGTGTGGCTGCAAAATAGCACAAAGGATATTTACATTTATTGGGATTCGGATAAAGAAAATACTTATTTTGATACAAGTGTTCACCTGGCAATTAGGAGCCCCTATGTAACGAAACAGTTGGAAGGATTACATTACTCTGGAGTTTTTACAGTTTGAGGGACGTAAACAAACAAAAGGATGTCAGAAGGATTGCTTCAACTCTTGTTACTTTCACTACAAGACAGCAAAGACAGACATACTAAAATTAGAAAAACACAAGCCTAATGAAAATAAGTGAAAAGGGAAATGCCTGAAGAAAGAAGAGGGACACAATGTTGTCAACTATTATGGGTGAGTTTAGACTTTCATCTTTCATCTAAGGCTTTCTTTTCACTTTAGTTTTGTTATATTAATGATTGCAGAATAATGCTTCAAACCTATGACTACAGATGTAGAATCTGGATAAGCTTGCTTAAATGTAATGATTCAAGTAAAATTTAAGGTATGTGAATCTAGTTCATAATTTTTGTACAGCTGAGGTGTTTGAAACAAGTTGGAACACTGAGAGAAGAAAGGTAGGGTAAAGATACCCCTATTGGAGAATGCAGGTAGTGGGGGATGAACCACTGTTGTGAACCACAATACACATTGTGTATTTTTCTGTGAAAAACTCAGCGAGATCCTGCCCAAACAGAAATATGGATATTACAGGGGAATCAAAGATAACAAGGAAAATATGTGAAAGATGCAGAGCTAATCAGTCAAGAAAACAACAGCAGGAAAAGGAAGAAATTAGTTTGCTGTTAGCATCCCCTGGGAAGTTGTAATAACACAAAAAGCAAAGTGCAGAAAAGAGACATGAGATATAATCCAAGGCTGACCTTGCAGTAGGAGAGAAGCAATGAAATAAAACCCAAACAAACAAATAAGTTGGTATATTAAGAATAAGAAATATCTCTCACAGCTGTTAGACACAAGGGTACCACTTCTGAATCAAGAAGAAAACGATCCACAAATTGCTGGAAATTATATGGGTATACAGAGAAAATACTGTCATGGATGTGTTTTCCTTTCATGTTCTTTGCTATATATCCCATACCGAGCACCGTTTCAGTTATATACAAGTAGCTGGAACCATAGGATTTCTTTAGAAAGATGTTCAATGCAAAGACACTAAATAAACCCCAAATCTCTTCATTGTGTTCTTTTATGCAACCCAACAGCTATTTTGATTGCCAATTTACTGAGAGGGATCCCCATTCTGAAGTTCCTTGTTGCTCCTTTCATAGCTCTGCCTGCTTGGCTCTACAATAATACTGCAGTTTACTTGGAGCAGCACATACGTGTGCTGGGCACTTGGCTGTTTCCTCCCAGGCCTGAAAAAAACATCCAGCATTTTCTTTATCTTGGAGGAAGGGTGCAAACAAACTTGGATTTATCTGTCTGCTGTTTTTGTGGCTATTTGGCATCTTTAGGACCACGGACAGGGAAGAGGAGGAGGAATGATGTATGGCAGATGATGAAATTGTTACAGACCAGTAGAGTGCAATAATAAGCCTTGCTTCCTTTAGAAACCAGAATGAAGCTGTACAGGAATATTTACAATGCAGTGTCTAGTGCCATTCTACAACTGTCTTCTTGTTAGAAGCACAAAGAGCATTTCTGTGAAGTGCGGATATGTGTGGGTAATGAAGTGTGTAATAAAGGTACTGGTAAGATGGCATTGCAGGGCACATTCTATATTTGCAAAGCTACTTTGAAATTTCTTGACAGTCTCAGCACAAAGCATTAAAAAGTTTTTTTTTGTTTGTTTGTTTTTTTCACATTTAAAGAAAATATATTTTCTCTACTACAGCCAGTTAAGTGCTGGTAGTTGAAACAATTGCATTCTGACACATTAAATTCTGTAAAATTTAAAAAAAAGTGCTGGGGTTCTGTAACAGTGGAATGTTACCCAATTTTATTATAGATGATTTAGTTAAAAACACTGCAGTTCTAATGGAATTGCACCAAGAGATACAGCTGTTGTAAGAAGGAGGCAGCTATGGTATTGTCTGGGCCTACTGCTCATTTCTTCCTTAGAGGGCTCTTGCTGCTCAGCATACCCAGTCTGGTCAACCTCACTTTTCAGATATCTCAGTTTACATCCTTTTGGCTATGAAATTATTGGCAAGTGCTGAATTTCTATTGTTAAAAAAAAAAAAAGAAAGTTTTCTGGGAACAGGATAGACGTAAAGATGTAAAATTTTTAAGATGTAAAATTTTGCATTATTGATCTTCCAAAGAAAAAGATCAAAGTATTTTGGAATACTGATCACAAACACCTATCCTTTATCATCAGTGTACCAAATGTTTTTTAACATTAGGGAAGGGGAAGGCTAACAATAAAACACCAGTCTGCTTTCTTTTTCTCTCAGATAAAGACTAGAGGTCTGGAAATAGAGCCACGTGGCTCATTTTATATGCTTGGAAATTTGTATTCAGGTGACAATTTAACAGGTGTTTGTAGCGAGATCCAAATCTGGCATAATGAATAGAGTGTGTGCTGCTACTTGTCACAGGCGGTGGCTCTGTCCAGAGGAGGGTTTGATATTGCTTTGCCTTGATTGTTCTGCCCCAGGACACCACCATTGCTATATAAATTCTCCTCTGTTTCTCCAGATTTCAACCATTGCTTATTTTCTCTGTGGGGTTGTTTAGCATCTTCCAGAATCACTGCCCTTCACTTTGCAACTCAGTTTTCTAGCATGCCTGAACTTGACTAATTCTGTTATATTGAGGTATTCTTGATGGATCACTTAATAATTCTCCTAGTATTCTGTGAGTTATTTTGTAACCTACATCACTGTATTATTCTGACTAGATCCTTTCTTTTCGAATATATAGAGGCTTTCATATATTTAGAGCAACTCCATCGTATTTTAAAGTGTCTATTTCATATAGAAAATAAATGTGAAATCCTGTTCATTGCCAGGAGTTAATAGTTGCAGTGCAGTGAGCTGAAGTAAAACTCATTGCAGCCTTAACTGCATAGTAAAGACTGATGGAACACAGTGGGTTTAAAGAAAAGGTGTTATTAACATGTAGGTGGCAGAGCTGTGAGACAAAGTCCACTGTAAATCCGAATTAAAAGCTTCCTAGAAACGATACTGCTTCAGTTTGTTGCGGGTCAAGGCTACATCATTGTGGAATGAGTTTGTCTCCTTCAGTCTAACCTGTCTAGCCTGTGTCTCTTCTCACTCTTGGAAACACGCTGCCGCTGTATGCAGTCCTGTCTCATGTACAGACATCAGATTAGTACATTCACTAAGGTAATGAGGAATTAAAATCCTGTAAAGAAATCAGAACTTTTAGCAGAACTGTCAGGAGTGTAGTGTTCATGTTAGAAAAAAATAATCCTTTCCAAAACCTGCTCCCTCTCAGTAGCAGCCTTATGGTGCATAAACTGGTGTTTCAAAAAATAGTTATTTCAAATGCAACAGTGTATGTGGTGTAAGCAAAGAAAATAGATATTGCAGTATGTAGAGAAGGGATTGGAAATTTTGGATCTGAAGTCTCCTAAATTAATATCACCTGACACTTTCATTACAGGCCTGCCTATTCAATTTACAGTTCTGCCAAAGTTCAGCCATGTGGGTTTAGATCTTTTTGTATTGGATATCTTCATCTGAACAAGGCACCTGTGCCAGGTGTATTTTCAGGTTTCAGTAGAAATGTTCAGTCATTTTTAAAAGGCATTAAGGGACCTCAAAATGCCATCTTCCCTAAATCAGCAACAGGATAATCATCAATATTTTTAGCAGCATCTGATATTTAGGCAGAATTTAAGCAGACTGAATTTAAACAGAAAATATAACATAAGGAATTAATAGTGATAGCAAAGCTACTCACATGGTAATAATGTAGAGAGAGATGTCCATAAACAAGGAACACTGACAGAAATATAGGTTGTAACTGAGAGTAAGCGGAACCCTGGTACATAATATAAAGACACAAGTGCCTACCCTCTTGTGCTACAGCTTCTTTGAGTGCATTTGATTCATTAGATAAATGCTGTCTCTATGTCATTTATGTAATCACTTAGCAGGAATGATCTTGATTCACCTGCTAGTGCTTCTGATTTATTAACACTTGCTTCTTCACATTTTATATTGTGGGGGCCCTAGTCACAATTTTGGCATGATTCCACTTCCATTAAAATCAGTGGCAAAAGGGCAGGCCTTGAAATCACAGAAGCAGACTGCAGCAGTATATATCCTCCCGGGTATTCCAAGTTTAGAGCATATCATTACTTTTTTTTTAAATCAGATTCACAATGCCTTCCACTGTAGCTGGATGTTGGTATTAATGTTCTTCTATTGGGTTTTGAGGCTTCAGATAAACATATTCAGTTTTCTCTGCTGTTCTTTACACCTATTTGTCAAACTATTTCAAAGATCTGATTCAGTGAGCAGTTTAGCTTGCCCTGAATATAGTCTTAAGATAACATAATCTAAAACAATGACAAAATTTTCTCCTTGGAGCAGTATCAGTCCAATAGCTACTTAAAAAATTCAGCCTACTTCAGCCTACTTAAAAATTTCTGTGATATTCATGAATTCAGGACAAAAATACCAATTTGTCCTCACTTTTAATTGTTGTTATCTAGTATTACCTTATGACTGGTGACCACAGAGATGGAATGTGCTCAGGAAATGTTTCATCGTAGGGTTTTCCATAAGGTTGCACAGAATATTTATTGAGTGATATTACCAGTCATCAGAATGATCTGTTGCACCAGCCCCCTGCAAAGTGGGAAATAATCGCATTTGCTTTTTGTTAATGCTAGGCAAGACTGACACAGAGTTGTACTTACGCAAATATGAAATGGGAATAAAAGCAAGTTTAAGAACAGCACTATGGACACTTACGTAATCGACTGCAGCCTTTGAACGAACCAAGTTGTTTGCTTTCTCCACATCAGGCAGCTTTGTGTTTTCCAGTCACAGAGATAAGGTCTCAGTTGCCGATGTAACATCTGGGTATGCAATGATGATACAAAATCAAACTCTCAGGCCACATTTTTATTTGGCTAAAATGAACCAGACAGTATTAATATCTTAAATATCCTACTTTATTATCTACTTCAAAGGGATGGTAGTGATGTCAAACCACTTTGAAGGGACTGTGGTGATATAAGACAGAAAGAAATCTTTCAGCGCTGTATTTTCTCAACAAGCAAAGGGAAGGAAATTGAGGTTGAAGAGTAGTTGCCATTCTCACTGCTGAGATCCTCTTCAGCACTCATCCCACATGGCCTAATGCTCTACTCCAGTCTTTTGTTTTACTGTTTGATAGGTGGTGTTTCATCACAGGCTCAAACACAGATCTGGCTTGTGGTGGGCTGGGCACATGAAACACAAACCGTGCTACTAGGTTTTGTTTTCAGGTGAGCCTGATTTACACAGGGTGTCGGGAGAAGCTTTTAGAAACCCAGAATGTGACCACCATCCCCTCTTGAGATATGCCTGCCAAATGAAAACTGGCTCTGTCAACAGTTTGGGAAGGTTGTTTTTTATTTATTTATTTTTATATTTTTTTCCCAGTAGTTGTAATATGGATTTATTTATTTATTTATTTCCAGAAGGGTTAAGACCTCTCCATCTTTATGGTTTGAGCTGCCTAGTTAGATGTTTTCTCTGTTTGCATTGTACTTCCAACAGTCAGCAATCACAGAGCTGCGTGGCATTTCTGTAGCACTAAATGTGTGTCTTTGCATTGGAAGTTTGTTCTTCACAACAGCACAGCAACAAGTTATTTATGTATGACAGCAGGCAGTGATGAAAGCTGTATTAGATTTTATCCTCACTCTTTTATAATAATCGCACATAAATAACATATTGCTAGAGACAAATGTAAAAATGTAGCTATATATATAAATCCAACACAAGCTCTGTTTCGTTTCCCATTTGTGGTACAACATGAATTGTTAAAGTTCTCCGTGGACAGAGATACAGCCACGTATGAACTTCAATGGCAGCAGTCTGTGCTATGTACCCTCTTCTTCCACTCTGAGGAGTGCAAGCTGTCACAACCATCCATGTCCGGTGCTTTTAAGTCAGACTTTATCAGTTCCTGCTTTTAGCTTTTGCTCTCTCTTTTTCACTCCTTTGGCAATATATTATATAAAAGGAACTTGGTGTGGGGGATTTCCAGGCTTCAGATCTTCTGGACAAATCCACTTGCAAAGATGAGGTATATAATCTGTTCAGGAGTGAGGATCAATACAAAGTCAATATAAAGTCTTAGTTTAGGCTAAGAAAGTTTAGGCTTTTAATTCTCTCCTTATGTCACTTTTGTTTGCTCTAATGCTGAGCAAAAATCTGTGACTCTATGCTTCCCATGCCCAGCCATGGCTTTGCCTCATCTGCTGTTGAAAGATGGTTTTCATACCGATTGCTTTTGCCTCAGCTTTTCTCCACAACTAGTAGAAATGCTTGAAGGTAAGCTGAAAATTGAGCTAAACGAGGAAACAAAGTATATTATTCACATCAAAGGTGGGCAACACTGTGAGTGGGTCAAGGTGATAGGAAAGCCTGCATTTGATTTTCTGTAAATAACTGTTTTGGTCTTTGTAAAAAAAAAAGTAGTCGTTCAATCTGCCTTTAAAATCTGTTGTCTCAAGCATTGTTCTGCAATTTGGTTAGCAGCCAAAGCCGCTAGCCTTGCTATCAATGAAATATCTAGGTCTAAGCAGGCAGGAGGATTGGTAGGTGTGTGAAAGATGACTGAATAAGCTTTAGGCTTAAGAAGGGCCTTGAATGCCAGGTGGAAAGATTTATGAAAAATTATTAAATTAGTTCAGCTGAGTTGTTTCACAGATTCTGTTCCTTTCCTGCAGAAGTCCCAGGAACTTTTCTCTATGTTGGCAGCAACAGTTGCTAGGATAACCAGAGGGTTTTTTTGTTTTGTTTTGTTTTGTTTTGAAGTCATCATGGGATTATGCAACATCCTAGGGTGTATGTAGTCGGGGTAAGGCCAGATGCTTATTAACACCAGGAGTCAGATGATACATACATTTGAATGAACATTTTGAAGAATGGAGGTTCAATTCAGTCCTTCCATTTTGTGTGTAATAAAACATTTCTTTATGTCCATGGTACGTTGAAAACACGCCCCTTTTTAACCTTTAGTATCAAGAAATTCCCTGACATGGAGTAAGTGAAATGAATTGGATCTTAAATATCCATGTAGCAATCCAATCACAAACCCTCTTGTGTTGTTCTTGTTATAAATTGTCTTGAATATGCCATATAGTAAAGAACATGCAGTAATACAAAACTCGTGGTAAAAGTGAAAATTTAAAAATAATGTAGATAATTTAAATCATTAAATTGGTAAACTGCTTTTATATGACTTGTCTTCTAGCTGGCAAAAGATAACCATACGATGTCTGCTTTAATTTTCTGAATGATTTTTCTTTCTATTAGTCTTGTAAGCGTTGCCTAGTTGGGAAGGCTAACGATTAAATACTTTCAATTATTGAGTTGTTTGTTTCCAGACAGTTTATTACTGTAAGGAATGAGTCATCTTACAGCTTAATCTTACTGCTTCTTTTACGCTGTGGCAGTGATGCTTGTCTGATTCTGTAGTGAGTAGACTTCGGTAACAAAACCCAGAAACTTTTTAATAGAGAACTGTTCATATTTTTTGATGAATTAATTTTAGCTCCCTGAATTATCTTTCTGTGGGTTAGATGAATATCTGCCCTGACACAGCACATAGGGTCAAGCTGTGAGATTTCAGAAAGAAGGGCCTAGAAAGAGCATCACTGAAGACTGGCATAAGCTGCCGTGGAACTGCCTGTTACCCTCCTGAAGGTGCGGCCGTTCCCTCAGACATGCAGTCAACTCCCCCGGCCTGCAGTTAGTAAGAGCTACCACCTAGGCATGGTTTTACATCCCTCACTTTCTGAAGAGCCTAATTGAATTCTCCTATGCAAAATGGCTATGGACTATTTTTATATGGCCACCCGAATTAAAGCTGATGTTTTTTAGTAATGTGTAACTAATACGTAGCTGGAACTTAATCCCCTCAAGGTGCACTTGCAAAGTCCCCTGCACTTGAAAAGCTGTGATGTGACTTAGCGTACACACGCCGCCTTCATAGTTCTGATTTTATTTAACATATTATGGAGACATAACGTCGCGATTAAGACGCTGTTTGTCGTTCCGAGGTCGGGAAGGGCGCTGTGAGCTCAGCCAGCAGCCCGCAGGCTGCGCCCTGCGCTGCGTGGCAGCAGCCCAGAGCCACGCGGGGGCGCCGGCATCCCGCTCGTCCCGCTCCTGCGCTCCTGCGGCCGCTTCTCTCGCGGGGCCTGCCGGGGAACAGCGCTTCCGGAGAGGGTCGCTTATTTTTCAATGGTCGTCTTTAAGGCCTTTTACTGAGTGACATGAAATTATTTGAATCTAGTGTTCACTGCTGCTTTTAAATCCAATATCATGTTTATTTGTTCGTCATCGGATTTCCTTATTCCATTTTAGTGGAATTTTTAATTGCTTTTAATTTAAATAATTGCTCGTGTAAATAATTATTTGTAATAATAATTATTATTATTAATTAAAAATAATGTTGTAAGCAGGTTCTAATTTAAATAATGGCTTGTGTTGGACAAAAGAAAAAAAAAAAAAAACTAAAAAATAATTGCCTGTATAAATGTGCTTCATTTGGTTCAGCTATTATTATTATTATTATTATTATTATTATTATTATTATTATTATTATTTGTCCCAGGAGGGCACGGAGGGGATAAACTATAGATCTGCAACACATTTTACTACAGACATAACCATATCTGTCTTTTGATGCATACTCATACTTCTGTAAAAAAAATATCATCCTGGTATTGACATATTTATACCCATAAATTATTCCTGTGTGGACCAGCCTAGAGAGTGACTGAAATCTTGTTTGATCACAGATCAGTCACTGTGGCAAGGCAAGTGTTGTAGCTGCTGTTCCTCGTTCATCAGTCTCTGCACTAATTACCTTCAGGTCCAAAGTCTGTGGTACACAACCAAGTTACTGTAGTAGGAAAAATTACCATGGGTCAGTTGATGACTGTAAACTGCGTGCATGCTTCTGCCTGGCAGTTTCTTGCCTAAGGAAAAGCACAACAGCCTCCCTTTGAATGAAAGGCAGGGAATTGCCTCTTTTTTATTTTTTATTTTTATTTTTTATATTTTATTGTAGACGTTTTCAGGGAAGCAGTTACTGGCATGAAGCTGACCTTTGGGATCTATTTACTTTATGACTTTATGATATATTTGGTGTGTGTGAAAGGGCTGCATTGGGCCATTCCTAAAAACAAAACAAAACACCTTCCTCTACCAGATCTTGTATGATATGACACTGCTATTAAACCATTTTGCTGATAAAATCCAGCCTCATCAGGTAACTTTGTATCTGCAAGAGATACTTTAACAAAAATATAATCTGATTTTTATATGTAAACCATTTCATGGTAACTGAGGGATATTTTTATGTTGAATGTAACAGAACTGAGCGATGGAGATGTGTGAGGAGCTTCTCAGAGATGAGACTTGGAGGACTGGTTCTGACTGCAAATAGAAGCTGGGATCTTGTAGCTGCCAGGGTTATTGTGTCAGTGGTGTTTTTATTGGTGCCTGAGTGTTGGCTGAGAGAGTTCTCTTGTTTGGGAAAGTAGATTTGGTTTGGACAAGACAAGAACTGGACTTTACTAGCTTACATCAGATTTGTATGTATACCTTTAGTGATAAAAGGTCATATCTGACAATAAGCCCTTGTAGTGTAAGCCAGTCTTTTGAGAAATTTCCAGGCTGAACAAAATAGTATAGAAAAAACTCATTGTATGGCTCATTTAAAAATAAACCAAAACACAAAACCAACACTAATTAATTTCTCCTCTATTATTAAAACATGTTTTATAACTCTCCCTTATTACCTTTCTTAAAGCATTGTTATTTATTAAATTTCCCTATTTGGTTTCCTTGGAAGATAGTAAATCCTTAAGTGCTTTGAGCAGAACGTGTAGGAACAACCAACTCCAAAGTTCATAATGCTTTCTGCTTTGTAATCAGAAATGGACAGAGTTCCGTGAGGCCTTGACCATGAAAGATGTAGAGGACACAATACACAGCTTTCACCCCTCATGACTTAGTCCTAAGAGTGCAAAAAATCACTGAATTAAAACATTTGTCTTCAGAGTGGATGCTTCAGATTTTTCTGCGGCTTCACAAACCATTGACTTTAATAGCCTCTGAAGGACCATGGAGCCTGTTAGTAATAAGTGTTTAAGAAAACTTACCTATAGCAAGCATTAGGGCAGGCATACTGCACTTTGCTGCTTATTTTGCCATACTGGAAAAGGCTAAATGTAATCTTACATTCAGGAGAGCTACATAAAACAAGGGGCTTTTTGTTTGTTTGCTTTTGGTTTTGTTTTCATTCTCTCTATGATTAAAACTGCCAGTTAATATGAACTGGCACTGATCTAGGTACAGAAGTTCACAGATTGAGTCTTCTCCTACCTAAAGATTTCTTTGGCATCTTTTTAATGTGGGAGGGAAAAAGAAAAAAAAAAAAAGGAAAAAAATGTGATTAAAAACACCAGGCTATATTTATGCCTTTGGTCAGTAGAGATGAATTGCTGTTGATGCAGCTGTCAGGAAAGGATAGAAGCAGTAATGGTTTTCATTACCAAAACCTGTGGTCGGGGAAAGAAGGGTGAGTTGCAATCTTCTAACAGTCTGAGACCAATTGATTGAAAAATGTCCATATTTTGTTCTTTAGTCAAATCCTGAAATCAACTAAAACAGCTAAAACATGCAGCCCAGGTGCTCTAGCATTGGTCTAATATTTAAGAAAGTCTTTTGGTTTGTAAACTGATTAAGGTGAAAGTGACTCCTCTGTGTGAATCTGTACAAATACATGGCTGCAGAATACCAGATTCTTCAGTAGGATGTGGCACTGGTGTTACATCTAGTACAGCAATAGTGATTTATACTACAAAAGAATTTTAATCAGTGTCCACTTCTGGTAACAAACAAATTGCAGTGACAAGTGGATTATTTGGACCTTTTTAAATCCCAATTCCAAGGTGTCAAAACATGTTCTGCTTTCCAGTTGAAACATATTCCTTATGTGTTCTGTGTCTCCTTTTATATCAATTCCTTGCACTAGGACAGCTACGGAGTTCTGTCAGATACTTTGTAAATAATGACACATATGGGAAGCTCTTATAATGTACTCATGCACAGTCTAGTTTATCTCTGTTGAGATCTAGAGTAAGCTGAACAGTTTTTGTTGTTGTTGTTGTTGTTGTTTTATGGCTTTGGATCAAAAAGCAAACCTAATCTGCATCAACAGAATAAACAGATTTTTTTCCTTATGGGAAAAACAAAACAAAAACAGTTTATGAAGCATGGCCAAGTCTGAACTCAAGGCCATCTGAATCTTCATTGCCTTGCACTTACTTCATGCTGTGCAAGTAGAGCATTACAGAGGGCTAAACTACTCTACTAAAGTATGTTCTGCAATTCCTTTGAGTTAACTTGTTCCATTCAAAAACTTCGGCCAGTTATAAGATCATCTACTGGTACATGTTACCTTCTTATAATTCTGCAGTGCCCTTGTGGAATTTCGTAGTGCAGGGATGTTTCAGCAGAACACAAGCTAATCAAGTTGACTCAGGGAGGAAGACATCACTGCAGCAGGTTGATAAGCCTGATGCTGTAATCAGGCGTTGTATCTGAATTCCAGTCTGGGGCAAGACTGGAGCTGTCCAGACATTCCTTGGGGACCACGCTGGATCCTGCGGCCCAGTGGCCAACAGATAATTTATTCCTACCATTGTGATTTGGTTGCAGTTAACATTCATTTTTCATGGCTGCAGAATGACTATGCAATTATGGGAGTGGAAAATTTGGTTCTGCTTCCCATTTTAAATGGCACAAGTTGTCTAAAACAGAAATAGTTCAATTATGATCATGCAAAGCCCTTCTCTGGAAAACACTTATTTTCCTTTAGTGACTTTTGATGTGCTAACATTTTAACTAAGTGTTCTTGTTTGCTGTGTATTCAGTTTATGCCATCAAGGAAAGCAATTTGCTGTAATGCTACTCAAGGCACCCATTAGTAGCAAACAGCAATCTGTGTTTTTAGAGAACCAAGACTGTTTTTTCAGAAAGGGAGTCATTCAATTCTGCCTTAATCCCCTACCCAGTAAAGCTTATCTTCCAGGTGTTATTCTTGACTAGTTTACTGATACGGGCTTCTCAAAAATGTTTAGTGAATAAGAGTCAAATTTAGAGCAAGTTGCTGGTAATATATTTAGAACAATACTGCATGGTATATATCTATATAAATGTCAGATCTCAAGTAATGTTTGGACAGAAAAAATATAGTATAACAGAAAAAAATCCCATATGAAACATGCTAATATTTTCTGTTGTGTGCTTTAAGCATCTTAGCGTAAAGAGAAATGTTTGGCTTAAAAACCTTGCTCCTAAAATCTCCATGAAGTTTATTGCAGTCTTTCCCTATAGAATCTTTGAAGCAGATACCATTGGCAGTGAATGGTAATGCACATTTTCCTGACACTGATACTTTGAACTCCAAATGCATTAAATCCTGCAGCTTCAGAGTCTCTATAGTCTATGTTATCAGTAGATGTGCATGACCTGATTTCAGGACTCGATGTGACTGAACGGAATGAATGACTCCACAGAAGTGCTCTGACTCAAGTAGAACTGCTGGTGAAATGACACCCCAATCTACAGTTTGATGCCCATATAATTATTTCAAAAGTTGAAATTTAGTTAGGAAAAGCATACAGAAAATATAAAATCATATTTTATATACGGGAGTATATGCGTGGCTCAGTTGTCACACCAACTGAATTTACAAAGACTACCTGCTTTTGTGACTAAAGCTCAATAGATTTTTTTCTGATCAAGCTAGAATACATTTTAAGTGGAGTAAAAATATTTTTCAATACGTCTGTTGAAAAGACGTATTTAGGTATTCAGTTGGGTTTTAGAACAACTGTGTTGGAAGGTGTCTTGGAATAACACCGCTTCAGTCTGGTCACACTGCAAATTTAAGCAATCTTTAGCTTTAGGGTACCTCCAGGAAAAACATACTTATTCTTCAGTTGTTACAGTTCTTTTTCCCTTCATGTGTGGAAAGAGATGTGCCAATTTTGAAAAAAAAAAAACAACAAAAATCACAACTGATCAGATACACAAAATGATTACTTCTAATCTTAACCATCTGCATAACATGTGTAATCAGCAAGCTGAAATTAAAATATGTGCAACCTCCACCCTTCCAATTGATCAGGGATTAAACCTGAAAAGAATGTACTCTAGTGGAAAAAAAAAATCTTCAGAACAAATCTGAATGCTTCCATCCTTTCTACTAATCCTTCCCCACTAAAACAAAATATGTACGCCTCGCTTAAAAGAACACAAACAAATGTAATTAGACTACATTAAACTACTTCTGTGTGTGTGTGTGTGTGTGTGTGAAATTCTATTTGTCAGATGTTAAAATAATGCTGATTTAGAAACCTCAGACTTTTTGACAGATGGCAGTGGAATAGATAGATTTCACATGCAGCAAATCAGCAGAGTGGGTACTTTATTCATGGAAAACTTGAAAGCCATTCCATGCACATGCTACCTATGTGAACTTTCAGAGCTTAACAGAAAGATAACATCTTACAGAGTAACCACAGAGCATTACTGGTAGGAGTATTTACAATATTATCCTACAGCAGTACTGTCTTCTTGTAACCAGTTGGCTTTGAGGGAGGAAAATTGGCTCGATGCAGAGAATTTTTAGAAATCTCATCATAAACATTTCCTACACACACCTGTTTCATTGTCGTTTGAGGAGTCCAGTGACAAGCAATGGTGTTGACTTTTTGCACAGTACTCACTAGGAAGTGCTTTTGTTATAATACAGGCTTTTCTGCACTCTGGATCAGTAGGCCCCTGGTAAATTCCCTTCCTGTCAGCTACATTTGAGTAATATTCACTATGAGGAGAAGAATCAATGCAAATGGTAATCCTTCAAAACAGCTGAGACCGAACTGCATGCCAGAGGGCTGAAAAAATGTGAATGAGCATTCTGTGATTTATCAGTGAGGTCTGTTCTTTCGGTGCAAGTATTTAATCTGCTGACAAGGA
The DNA here is from genome assembly GCA_011075105.1 of Heteronetta atricapilla. NCBI lineage: Eukaryota > Metazoa > Chordata > Aves > Anseriformes > Anatidae > Heteronetta > Heteronetta atricapilla. The sequence continues at coordinate 7,284,264 of CM021739.1, read as the reverse complement.
GATAAGGGGCTTTGTACAGCTTAGAGACCAACTTAACATCGCAAACAAGATGCAACTGAGTGTACATTCGGAAGTAACTATAATGCCACATAATGAATATTTCCTCTGCCTCTAGTTCTGTGTGTACATTTCTAAAGAATGCTGCAAGGTCTTGCATATCAGTATGTGCAGGAAGACAATTTTGTTTTGGAGCATAAACAACCTTTAACATTTTCCCTCTTCCTGTTAAAAATCTAGAATTTCCATTTTCTAAGTTTGTGAAAGAATAAGGTCAGATGCAGTTTTCTCCCTAATCAAAGTCTACTCAAGTGTCCAGTTGCCTACTTCATTTACTTCCCATCCATATCCACTAGACAGAACTTGTAAATGCTATAACAAATGAAGAATGCTCATTTTCCATCTTCAAACTCAGCATTTCTATATTTATGACAATTCTTCATAATATATGAGAACTTTTCCTTTGTTTTGTGATTTGCATGACGTTACGAAACCCTGCACTGTGCAGTCTTTCTCCTGGTGAGAACCAAATGTGAGTAATATCACTGATTACAACATGCACATGGTTTTTTTTTTGGTGGTGATTACTTAGTTCTGGTTACATTTTGAATGCTTAACTAACTGTGGTCCTCCTAAGCCTAGTAACTAGGAGAGACTTAGAAGTAGGAATTAAGTCTGTTTCTATCAGAAAGTCCAGGTTAGGGCTGAATGAAAAAAAAAAAAGAAAAAGAAAAAGAAGAATGAATTTATTAACTCCAAGTACAGCTTCTGCACTGTAAACTACCATTCGAGCAATGCTCAATAAAAGTGTACAAGTTTGATACCAGGTTGGTATCAAATTTATTTCAGGAGAAGCAAAGTCTAGTTCATAAAAATGTCTCTACATACATATTTACACATATGCACATGGCCTTGTAAGTATTAGTGAGGTATTAATCAGCTTTTGACTTTGCAAATGACTGATACAGTTGGAAAAAACAGATGAGCTTGGGGCATACAAACCCTTCTTCAGTTCTATGTATCATGCATACACATTTTGTTGAATAATTTTAGTTTCCATCTACTGAAGTAGTTTTCACCGTCCATGGTTAATTGAAACTTGCCTATAGTAAAGAGCATGAAGTCTTTCAAAAAACCCCAAATAAAACTGAAGATAGTTGCATGGAAATGACTTTTCCTTTTAGTCTTTAAGAGCTAGCAACAAGGTGAAGACTGTCGTATGCTGGGTACTCCTCATGCAGTCCATGTAAACTCTGCAGTTTTCCTCTGGCAGCTGTATGTACACCTTAGTATTAACTTCATGGAGCAACTCTTGAAAAGAGAGTGTGCTTCAAACAGCTGACTTCTTCACTGGGATTATTAGTAGGATGCCAGTTCTAACTGGAGGTCAGCACTGTGTCAATGATCTGTTAGGACCAGATCACGTTTCACGCTGGCCATGAGACATTTATGAGGTCTAGCAGCCATAGATCGGGGCCAAATTAATATGAATAACCTTTATGTGGGAGGGTGTGTGTCTTGTTCTGTGCATCATCCTGTTGCTTGAAACTGTGGACTTAGAGATTCAGGACTAAATTAAATAAAAACAGTCCAATGAATGTCCAATTTTACTCAATCATCCAAATATCTTAAGATATTACAGCACTGTGGAGAGATATATCGTAGCTGAGATCATTGTGACTGTTAATTTTCAGCCTTGTTGCCAAAGGATGTTCCTCTGGAAGGAATCACAGGGACTGTAGAGAAGTATTATTTCAAAGACAATTAATTTTATTTAACTCCAGACTGATAAACAAAGAAAAAAGAAAAAGAAAAAAAATGTTTATAACAGTATGATGTTATTTCCATAAAAAGTGCTTCTCTCCATAAACATGCACAACAATACATTCAAACAGCAGTGTCAAAGAATTATTGCAAATCTGGTTTGTTTGCTTGTTTTTTTTAACAAAACATAACAGAACAGTAGTGTGATGAAGATCTTTGTTTTTTCCTGGTCAGTTTTATTTTTTCTTCTTAAATATCTGATGGCATACCTGGTCTTCACACGTCAGCTCCTGCAGTATTAAAACAATTGGTAAGAATATCGTGGTACAAGTTGCATACCCAGCAGCTCTCCCCAGAAATTACTACAACTGCGCCATTGCATTACAAAGATATGCAAAAAAGAGAACACAAGGATGTAGCATCTTTGTTAGGTCAGCTTTTGAATATGTGAATTTGTATTGAAATAGGGCTGAAAAAGTGCTCTGGACAGTTGACTTTCAGTTAGGTGACAGATGGTTTTTATAATTCATTGCCTTGACCTTTCAAGCATACAGACTTCAGGCAATGTGTCTAGCTGTACCAACTACCTGCAGCGTAAACTTGTCAAGGCAAAGATATCTAGATGCATATAATGAGATAGAAATTAATACATTCTTTTCCATAATCTTTCTGCACCCACCTACTGCACCATCCAACATTGTCTTGCCCATTTCTTGATTGTTCTCCCAAGAAACTCTGGAATCATATTCATTACATACACTGTTATTTTGAAATCTTTCCATGCTGCAGTGACTGTTCATTTCCTGAATGGCCTTTCTGGCTTGTCTGGGGCTCACTGTGTTTGTCTTTGGGCCCCAGTTTACCATCTCAGATGCCTGAATGTTTTATCTTTCTATTGTACTAACACAAGATAATTGCAATGTAGGTTGCTTGCAGGATCCTCTTGAGTATCCAGAGAGTGATTTCTGATCTGGATCACTCCATAGTTCCTACATAGTACTTCTTTCATTCTCTCATGACAAAAGTAACATTTTTCTTGCAATCTTTTACCTATACTTTTTTTTTTTCCTTTTTTTTTTTTTTTTCCTTTTCTTCCAGTGATTAAAGGAGAACGAGAAGACGTTAGAGGTGCAATGTAACAAGCAGGGTTAATAGCCAGAGGGCAGCGGACTGGAACAAAAAAGGCACTGCGGGATTTTGTCTTAATTGGGAGCAGTTGGAAAGAAATTGAGCATTCCTGAGATGTAGCAGAGGGGGGATTTCCTTAGAGTTCACAGATCAGAGCTGTCTAAATAAAGACCTTTCTAACTAGAATAAGTAACAAAACCTTTGAAATGGAAGAACTGTACTTTGTTGCAGTCTGTTATGCACTATGTGTCTATATCAGCCCTTACCAGATGCAACAGGTCTCCTTCAATCCAGTGCTTCCAGCCTCGGTTTTTCTTTTCACCTTTCTGAACACATACCAGTTTGTCACCATCCCAGGTCACTAGTGTCTGCATGAATCAAGTAATTAGCTCAGACATGTTAACAAGAAACTTACAAATACATGAAAATAAGTTCATTCAATCAATGAGAAGAAACAATTACAGTTTCTTCCTACCATTCCCCATTTTCCTCCTAAGAAAATGTAAATCAACCAGTCATCCAAAACCCTGAATGCTTTCAAGATGACATCACTGTTTTGATGTCAAGCTTTTACAGTATTTTGTATTGAATTTCCATGTATTCCTTCACATACACAAAGGTAGCATTCCTATCACCCAGTGAATTGCTGAGCCCTTTTTTTTTTTCAATGAAAGTGATTTTTTTTTTCTTGCTGTTTAAAGTCACTAATAAAAAGATCATAAGCTTTCATGAGTGAAGATCCGCGGGCTTATACCAGATAGTGCTGTGCTAGCACTTCTTATAGCTCTGCATAAAATAACAAGAGGAAGTATATGTTAATATACTCTTGTACAATACATTTATTTACTTTATATCATCTTTCCTGCACTTTCACAAGAGGGCTTTAAACAGAGATGTCATGAGCCAAAGAGAGAAAGAAACTTTTACAGAGAAATTTTAGTTGAGTCACTGGTGCATCGAAGGTGTAGGACAGGGGTCTGGATGTAAGTTCCAGGTGGAACAGATGCAGAGTGACTGCGTGTGACTGCGTGACTTAACCCCATTCTAACTGTGCATGTGGATGGCACAGCACTGCTCAGCTGGTGAACATACTCATATGAGGTCAGAAAGACATAACAGTGTGAGTGCTCAGAGATGATAAATAAAAAAACCAGGAAGTCAGTATATTTGGAGACTAGTCCACTAGTCTCCACAAGAATCTGGAGAATGTGATTTGCCAAAGTGTACAGGTTCTTGAGATAGCTGCAACTTTGTGGGCAACATGAAGTTGAAGGATTTAGACCTACAGTGAAAAAAGTTTAAACTACTTCTTGCTCTGTGTTATAGAGGTCATACTTGAATTTTCTCCCTTCAAAGAGGTCAGCAGTAGCTTCCTCAAATATACTATCCCATACAAAGGCTTATTTGACCTAAAGGATCTTGTTAATGCTAGTGCTATCTATCAGAACAAAATCCAACTATTGGGAAAATACTCACTGGAAGTTCAGGTATCCTAAAATTCTAGGAGCACTATGAGGTTAATTCATCTTTTGCTTATTCCTTTATGGGGGTGTCTTATTTCCTTTATGGGGGGTTATTCCCCCTATGGGGGAGTCTTTCTGGAACATCTTTTGTAAGAAGAGAGGCTGAGAGATCTGGGAGTGTTCAGCCTTGAGAAGAGATGGCTCAGAGTGGAATCTCATCAATGTGTATAAATGCCTAATTGAAGAGCATGAAGATGAGGGAGCCTGATTCATCTCAGTAGTTCCCACTGACAGGACAAGAGATAATGGACACTGACAGGACAAGAGATAAAAGACACGAAATCCCATCTGAACACAAGAGATTGCTTTTTAACCATGCGGGTGGTCAAACATTGGCAGGGGTTGCACAGGGAGTTTCTGGAGTCCCCATCTGTAGAGGCAGTCAGATCCTGACCGGCCCCAGCACTGAGCTATGTGCCCCGGCTGACCCTGCTGGAGCGGATGGGTTGGACTACGCGACCTCAGGAAGTCCCTTCCTTCCTTAACCGTTCGGTGGGTCTGCGTGATTCAGAGTCTGTCACTAATAAGCAGGGTATTGGATACGCTGATTCTTGTCCAGGAGCAGGAGAATCATATCCACAAGGAAAAGTTCTCTTTACGGGATGAATTCTTTTAGATATGCTACAGTAAATTCAGAGGAACTTCTTTTGAATTGCTCTAGATTTGAACCATTGTAAATTAGGGAGACATTTAACCATGTATCATAGGCAAATCCTCATCAGACCAGTTGCAGTCAGTGGAAGTTGAGTTATTAAAAATCTCCAAGAGTATTGGGAGCCTAATGCATATTCTGGTTCAGTGCTGGATGATTTATTTCTCTTATGAGGGAGCTTTCTGTTAATAACAAGACAAAACTCATCCCATTTCAGTTAACTTCTTTCATATTTATGCTATTTTTAAGCTACATGGTCTTTAAATTATCTATGCCCTCTTTACATTTAAATGTTGTCTAGCAGTTTTATTACCTTTATCTAACTTCAGTGTATTTGAGGCATTGTTTTGTTAATAAAATGATCAGAAAATTATTTTAGAGCAGTCCAGACATTAATGGCATGATGTGTTTCCTCTTTCCTCCTCCTCTTGTTAGAAAGAAATAATATAATTTCTTCAGAAAAGAATATTAGGCAGAAGTGATTAAGCCAGGTAGGGTAACAACTGTACAAACTGTGCTTCCTTCCTTCCTTCCAAATAATTGGTAATGAAGAGGAAGTCAGTAAGTCTGCGAGTGGAGTGATTTTGCACAGACAGAGAAAATGGCTTTGACAGCGGCAAAGATTTAAGGATTTAAGGACTGGTGTAACTTATGATTCCTTAGATCCTTAGTAATGCCTTCAACTGATCTAAAGAGATGTGGGGGCAAAGGTTTAAAGCACAAACCCCATCACAGGAGTATGTCCCACCCAGTGCTCACGGGAGAAAGTGATAGGAAAAAAAATAGACATAGGGATATTTGATACTGGAAAATGGGTCTTATTATTTGATGGCTTGCAGTGCTGTGACTGAGAAATAATTTGGAAGAAGTCATAGAAGTCATAGGAATTACACTGCACAAAACTGATTTAAGAATGAAAAGCAGTGAATAAGTAATGCACTCCGTTAAATCAGTGCCACTCCAGTGAAGGACTGTGTAAGTTCAAACATGGACATGTTCTCTATGCTGCCGCTTTCCTGTGGCAATTGCCCAAGCGAGATGGGCCCTGTTGGCAGTGAGTTTTGATCTGAGCTACTGAGAGTCTGGCAACAAGGTCTGAAACTTTGTTTATTGGGAAGATGATAGTGGTAATGGTGCAGAAGGCAGCCTGGAGAAGAACAGGAGAGCTGATTGCTGAGTGGAAGATGTGGTAATTGTCAGAAGAGTTGATAGGGGTAAATTCAGTGAATGATGGCCAAGACAGGCAGGTGGAGCAAGGAGATTTTCAAAACCCTGAAGGGGACAGTCAATGGAAATTTAAGATCTATCACCCTTTCTACCTTCAAAAATCTTGCTTAAGTATTTTAGGTGTGTGAACATAAATTAAACAGAAGCATGGAGCTGAATTCAGTAAGTGAATTTAACCGACAATCATATCCATTCTCCTTACTGACTTCCCTGACATGGACTGGTTTGAATGCCTCACAAGACTTACTAGCTGACTCTGCTGTAGCAGATAGGGGATGTGCTAACACACAAAATGGTCCTTGATGCAAACATTCCTTGTCCACACAGCTCACTGAAAGGTGTCTGAAGATATGCCCATCATTTCCCACAGGAACTCCAAGCTTGGAACTCCTCCAAGCCTTGAAGGATCAAAGAGGGCATTGCAAGACCTTTGGTAATAATAAACTGCTTTTGTTACTTTCTAAATTAAGGCATATCATAGAAAAGCTGAAAAAATCCCCCATCAGAAAAATATTTTATTATTGATTGACCTCATGTATCTGAGTATGTATCCTAATATGTATTTATTATAAATGCTTGTAGCAGGAAAGAAAACTGTCTCAAGATGCAAATCATTTGTGCTTTATAAAAATCCACTAATGTCTGTAAAGTTCTGGCTATTAATTTTATCATTTATTCGGCTGGTTTTTGGAACTGCTGGTGCTGATTGTGGTGTAAAGATGAATCAGATACTACATTTGTACCTTAACCACTCGGTTATCGAGTCCTTTGGTGTGTTCTTCAAACTCCACTCCCACAGTGTAGTTCAGTTCGTAGTTTCTGAGAGTACTGAGTGTTTTTGTTTTAAAGTTGTCTCCATCTTGAATAATCTCCTTTGTTTGTTTCAGGTGTTTTGCAACCTTACGAGTTGCAAAATCAATATCTGCCAAAAACCAGAAAAGAGAGTATCACACAAAATTCCAACATTTGTTACTAAAACTAAAAAAGTCACCAGTCATCATTTACATTTACACATCATAAAAATGACACTTTATTTAACGATAAATTAATTTCTCAGATAACCTCTTTACCTGCAATATTTCACAGAGAAAAAGATCTTTTAAAAACAACAACTTGTGTCTGCAAGGCTTTCAACTTGAAAAATCTTCCACCAATTGTGCATTTTCTTATTAAGTGGGTGTCTGTGGGAATGTAATGAGCAGAGCTACAACATACAACCGGCAGTTAATACATGCTGGCTTCTTAAATTATCTGAATCTCCAGATTTTTTGGAAGTGAAATAACAAGACCTACATTTCTTTTTTTGGCCTCTCTCACGCATGAAGCCGTGGGATGCCAGGAGTGGCATTATCAGTGGCATTATCATCCTGTGCCTGAGAGCCTTTCCCTCTTACAAGTGTGTAGTATAAATCAAATCACTCTTAAGCATATGTAGATACTGTTATGCATCCTGCAGGGTTACAAATGTTGGCTGCTTCCAAAACGAGGTCCTCAGAATAATATTCCTTTTCAGAAAATAAGCATGTTAAAATGACTATATAATCAATTTGATTTTGGCATGTTACTTTTAAGTGGACCCTATAATCTGTGGGAGTATACAAGAAATTCATTAATTAATTAAAAAATTGCAGAAGTTTTACTAATGAATGAGAGAGAAACAATCACATAACTGATAACTATTATAGTTAAACAGCAGAGACAGAAATAAATTGTTGTTAGATGTAAAAGGAACAATGATTCAAAGTAAAAACTTGAAAAAGTATCAAACTACAGCATTTGGCAATTCTTCTTTAATGTTCTGTCTGCATTTTATGCAGTGCTCATCTCCTTAACATCCTTATTTTGTTCATGATGAAGGCTAACATCATAAGGTGAACAACTGCTTGCAACTGAACACATTGAAAGTTACCAGAAGGAGAATATGTATTACCACCACGACAGTTTGCTCCAGACAGTCCACCTATTGCCAGCTGCATTGCCTGCTGCAGTAAATATTCCTGACCAGCTGGCAATGAATCCTAATACGGTGCTATATGCAAATGAAATAATCTCACATGTTTCTGCAAGAGATTGAAAAATGGTTGTGGCTTTTTAGCCATCCTTTAGTAGTTTTGCATATGAACTAATCATTGTCAGCTCAGCAATGCCACATACTAATGGAGTCCTTTCTGTTTTGGTAGATTCATTATACTACTTGTGAAGTACTAATCGAGTTGAGTGAGAGCATTGGCTTGAGAAGAATTTTTTAACATGGGGAATTATGTTCTTGTTCACTATTTATATTCAAGACTTCTTGGGTATATTTTATCTTCTATGTTGGATTAAAAGCATCTCTGGGTCTGATTTATAACCAGGTAGCATAAAATTTAGGTCTCTCTGAGGAAAAAAAACTGTCTAGACTTCTAAAGAAATGCTATTTCTGACTCATATATTAGTCTTGTAGCTCCTGGAGAAAAACTGGGAGGTTTTATTAAAGCATGGTTTTCATAACTGCATGTTGAACAATACAAGCAATAAAGATGATATATTGTTCTATTATAGTAGATTAAAATACTTTGTAACATGTTTACGATAAAACCAAAGTTTCTGGCTTAAAGGGCAAAACTATTCTTTAATTAAAGTGTAGAAATACATAGTTATTAATTATAACGATGGATGAATTTAAAAAAAAAGCCTCAGAGTGCTTTGAACCTGAGGATTTTAATACTTAAATATCAACCACATGCAAATTTGGGAGAAACAAAGCAGCAGAGTATCTTTTCACCCTTTCCAATTCATTTTCTTTCACTGATCACAAGTTAATGAAGAATGTAGTCTGCAAATAACCTATAGTCATATGCATCTTTTTTCTTTCTTCTTCTTTTTTCTTTTTTCTTTTTTTATTTTTCTTGTTCTTTTCCCACTAACTTGGTGGCAGTTTGTCACTACCACAATGTATAACTCATATATACATGTCTGCACAAAAAATCATGATGTACTAGTGCGAACAACTCCTTCATCCCAACCAGCTGCTGATGTTCTTATTGGGAAAGTAGTTTGAAAATGTCAGAAAGTTCAGTGAGTACGTCTCCATCAGAGTGTGCCCAGGGTAGGCGACACTTCAAAGTATTTCCCAGGAAGAATAAATCTATATTGCATTCCTTATTCTAACACATTCTTTCTCCTTTATCTTAGGCTATTGAGTGGGTCAAGTGCTTTTATTCTTGTGAACTGTTACTTCTTTTTTTTAAGCAGCCTTCTCAGTATCAGATGTCTGTAGTCCAGACTCCATTGTAGGCTGAATCCATTCATTTTTCTTCCAGTTTCCATTGGGAAATAGAAGATCAGAAGGGGATAAAAAATACACTTAAAAAAAATTAATTATGCTGTTTTATTTAATAACAACAAAGTGGTAATTTATCCACTGGCTGAAATGGTTCTAAGGAGGCTGTTAAGATGCATATCTTTACAAGTAGCTGTCAAATCCCAGCTCTCTCATATGACATCAATTCGTGTGTATCTTTCTCCTGAAATTCATGATATTCTCTCAACTATTATTATTTATATATATATTCATATATATATAAATATACCTCTAAGGTGTTTGTGTATAATACTTACAGACTTTCCTGAAGTCATCAGGCTTTTCTCTGTAAATGTAAAAGCTAAAAACTCAGAATAGGGAAAGCTGCCTTTCTTTCTTATATGGGCTGAAGCTTTGAGGAAATAATACTTTCAATAGTTGTTGGTAAATCGTGAGAGTTTATTTTTATGAGTTTACATGTATTTCTTCTCTGTCCACCTAAACAGATAAATAAATTAAGACATAGACTCTTTGATGGGACTAAAACTAGTAAAAAAATCAGCTAAAGCATCATTTCTTTCATCTCAGTCAAGCATTTTCTGGTATTTATTCCTAAGTCAATCACTAGTATAGGCATTGAGGATTGCTAGATTTAGATATCATTACCTGATTACCTGATGTATTAGACTTTTCTTCCTAACAAATACATTATCTTAACTTGTGAAAGATGGCAACCCAGTATATTACTGATTTTGAACCACTGAAGAGCTTTTATTATCTACATAAGAAGCTATTTTTGTATCTGAGCAAACAAGTTCTCTAGCTCTCCAGTAACCTGAATCAAAAACTTTTGGACAAAGCTCAAGGAAGCCACAAATCTGATCTTGACTTTCAATGTGCTTTGACTTGAAAAAACTTTTTTATCATTATAACTCTTAGAGTGGCATCAGCTATTGTAAAAAGTCAGAGCCAGAGGAAGATCAAATGCTCAACAGAAGATATGTATCAATGACCATTAGATAGAAAACAATGAGACAACAGCTTCCCAGCTGATGGGAAGTGTGTTGGCGCAACTGGGTCCATGAGGGCTGTCCACTGTAAGCACGAAAATAAAATCTCTAAATATAGAGTAATATTGTTGGCTACAAATTTTCTCATGTTTTATACTTAGATCACTGTAATTGTAAGTACATTTCAATTACTTCATTTTCAATGTGATTGACAGAAAGCCCTATGCCACAAGGCACAATACAGAAATAAAATTATTTCCATTACTTTTTAGAAAGATTTTACAAATAACAAAATCATTTTATCTATATCTCTATATAGTTAATATTTTTTATTTTACCTAAAGCAACCATGTAGCCTTCAAAGTTTTCATTGGATTCCATTTCCCACGTCCCATTGTAATCAGCAGGCATGGTGGCAAGAGCTGAAAACCAACTTCAGATCAAAAGGTGAAGCTGGAAACAGGACCTGTTAGGAGAGCATTTTATAAACCTTCTCGTATCTTTTTTTTTTTTTTTTTTTAAGGTTTATGGTTTCCTAGATAATACAGTTTAAGGGTCAGAGTGATAACCCTAGAAAACTTCGCCTTCATTAACAAAGTTCAGCTGAACAGCTGGCAGACAAGGATCACTTCTGAAATATGTAGTAATACAGGATATGATTTTACAGTGACCTTTGTAAAGATCTACTAGCTATTATGGGATACCTTTGAGATATATTGAACACAGTGGCAAACTGTACAGCACAGTTAAAGTTCCCAAGGTGAATTATTTTTTTCAGTTCCTTTCTAGATGTGACATTTCCCTGTGAAGACCCAACCTTACAGAGCTGACATACCCAGAACTCCCATTTCAAATTGATAGAAGTCTTGAAAGTGTAGCAAATACAAGATAGGACAGAAAAGGAAATTCTTCTGTTGAAAATATATTTGCTTTCCTTTGACTTTCAAATATCTATATATCAAGAGCTACGCTTTCACCAACTTTAACAAAATCATTGGCTGCTCTGCAGCAAGTTTAGCAAATGTACAATAAATCAAAGTAATTCATAATTAGTCTCAATCCTTCCCTATTAATTGCACCCTATTAATTGCTTTTAATTACTCTGAAACATAGCATTTTGTGTTAGGAAGGTATTTTTCATCCAGCAGCACTACATTATTGTGGGGAAAAGCACAGATGTAAATGGTGAAAATAAGCACATTCAGAATGTGTCTGAAGAGAGACTTTGAGTGTGCAGTAGAACTTTATAGGAGATTAAAGTAAGCACTAAAAACAACTTAATATGAGCTAAGGCTTTAAATTATTTGTCTTTAATTAATCAAGGTAACTTATGGACAGCTGTACAAACACAACAATTGAAGTGATCAGGAGTCCAGTGCTCCCTGCTTTTTCTTCTTTCTTCTCTCATTTATTTATTTATTTATTTTTAAACAGAGGTATTATTAACATTTTTGCTAGAAAAATGTAAAGATCTAGAGCTCCAACCCAGAAATAAGGAAATTCAAAAGTTACTGATCTTACAATGTCTTCTGTATGCTTTTACTTTGTTAAAATGTAGTTCTCCATAGAAGGCACTTTAGAACTCCACAGAGGCTGAAAATTTGTATAGAGGTTAAAAATGAAAAACTATGAAAGTTAAGAGTTGCTGGGAGTTCAGTGCTTAAAATACCTTTGAGTGATACTTAAAGACCTCGTTCAAGAGAAGGTGAAGTATCTTGATCCTTACTTACAGAAGATATTAAGAGGGCTTTCAATCAGACACAGGGTTAGGAAACTGCAGTGACTGAAAGCTGAAGAGCAATGAATTCCTGCATGAATGCGCATAGGACGGTATCTGCATTCGTAGCCATGTAGTTTGTCTACAGACCCGTTTGCCCATGGAAATTGGTAAACTTATCACTATTTGAGATTAGTGCAGAAGGTTACATATGCCTTGTTTCAGGCACAAGTTACTGGGCTGAACACATATGTATTTGCTTCCATTTTAAGAATTTTGAGATGAAACACTATGAATGATGTTATGCAGAAAGTCAAATTTGAAATGCTCTGTTCTTAAAACATGGTTCTACCATGATATTATGTAATATTTATGCAATAGGCTTGACTTTATCTATCTCTGTGTACTTTCTTAGTGTACATATTACATCCATATGCATAAATACATTCCCATTATTTATGCATTTTATGTAGATAGTAAAAGATTCTTTAAAAACAAGGACAGAAAGTGTTATTACTCCCAAGTCACAAACACTCAAAATCAGCTGCATAAGCAACATCACTTCAGTTGCCTTGTGCACACGCATAATAATCTCTAAGTGCATTATCACACTGTTTTTCCAGCTGGAAGTTATTCCCTCCTTCAGTGCACTAAAGGGATGATCAATTTATAAGCATGTACTCAGTATATCTCCAAATGCCTACTGGTGGATGTATAAGAAGGAATGAATGAAACGGAATGTGTACATTCACCTTCTAAAATCAGAGCATAAGGTAGAAGCTCATGGTGACAGCTTTTATATGCTCGTTGATTTTAGCTCTGAGGTAGTTTGCTTCCTCTATAACAGTCGTTTTGACAGGATGCGGAAGTGACTGAAACTGTATCAGGTGATGTGATGATATATGTATCATGTGATGTGATGAACATATATTATGAGCTACTAAAGAAACAGATGGTTCCATTACTGTAGATATGCAAAGCCAGCCGCATTCAGAGAACACAAATTATGAGATAAGATCATCCTGTACATATAAGGCCTTAATTAATTAATAGCATATACATAAAATTGTACAGGTTTTCACAATTCTGCTTTGTTTGTCCATTCCTTATTATTTTCGCACAGGTTTATTCAATGGAATGGAAATAGCTCTTGTGAGCCTTTCAGGTAAATAAGCAACTGGCTTACAGACACTAAATTTAACCAATCAAGGAAACGTCTAAGTAGGGAATTAATAAAACATGAATTATTGACTTGACAGAGTTCTGTGATGCTTCATGAGCTTTTAAAGAGCATTGTGTTAAGATCCACAAAGAGAATTTTTAGTTTACCAATCAATATCTTGATAGGCAATAAAACCTCTACCACATTTAAATGCCTGTCTAAATCATACGGAGCTAATAGACAGTGCAGATGTTGTTAACACAAATTTTTAAAAGCCCCATGTGGATAATTTTAAGTCTGCAGATCACTGACCCACTGTATTGACAGTATTCTTTTGCGACTGTGCCTTGCCAGTTATACTGACCAGCCTCTTGTTGCATTTTAGCTTGAAAATTCTGACTTATAATTAACTTCAAATCTTAGGAATTATTCTAATTGCTCTGTGTTTATTTTTTATGCATCACATGCGTAGAGAAAAACTCACAAATAGCAAAACAATATTTCATTCCTATGTCATGAGTATACATTTACAGAAATGAAGAAAAGGTGGCCTCTTCTACCTGTCATGATAATCATGTTCTCAGCACCATTCCTTGCAAGATCACCAGTAAACTCAGTTGGCATGCCATGTATAGCATGTACTTGGGGATGGGAGGAATTAGATGCGTTTTTTCATGTTTTCCAATATGTATGGGAAAAACAAAAGCTCTGGGCTCATAGTTTGTGAGTCAGGTTTCAACCAGGGATAAGTTTTATGGCCAAGCAATAAGACCTTGGAAATAAAACAATTTAATGAAAAGACAAAAGACTGTACATTATTAAAGCCTGAGTAACTTTGACAGTCTTTAGTTGTGTGCGAAGAAATGAAGATGGCTTTTCTTGCCTTTGTCCTATGAATCAATATTGATTAGTGGCAGTTTGAAACAGAACATCTCATAAAAAAGCCTGAACAGGCAGCACTGAGATGTGAGGCCCAAACCTTGTTTCTGTGGAATGAGTCAGCAGTCATGAAAGCCACTTCAAACACTTGCCTCCAGTTCCTCTCATGGTATCCAAGTCCTGCCCGGATGAAAAATCCTATGAGGGTGTCTGAAAGCGTTCAGCCTTCTTCCTAGCTGAAAGAGCTTGTGGTGCACTGTCCTTGAGAAAGCTTATGCAGCAAGACACTTTTAAGAGAACTGTGGAAGGAACAGAGGCTCCTGGTAAAACAGATTTTTTTCTGTCAGCTTCTGGGCGCATCATTTTGAAGAGACAGTAGTATGCTTTCCACTCTGTCCTTACCTCACTTTCATTTTCCTTTAAAACTATCTAATATGTAAATGTATCACAGCAGAAACAATGCCTTGTACTTCTCCGATCAGCCCCTACGCTCCTCATGCTTGTCAGCAGGGACTTTTGCCTACGGTTATTTGGTTGCTCTTTAGCACTTAGAAATATGGCAAGCTGCTAAAGGTGTTCTCAGCAACTGAGTTCCCCTGAAAGATTCAGACGGAAGGAGCATGGTCATAGACACCTGCTATTATTTTAAGCTTGTTACCCCATGTGGACTCATGTTTATTTTCATTTTTATGAAAATTAATTGCTTGAAATGTATTCAGTGATGGCTGCTACTGCAAAAACTGCCAGAGGTACTATCTCACCAGGCTTGGGGCTCTCTTTAGCACAAACACAAGTGCTCACATTATGACAACTAAAAGTAACTTGGAGGGAGGCAATCTGCTTCTTGTCAGTATGCAAAATGCCTAGCAGGCCTTGGGGATTTGGTTGGATTAAGACAGGCATGAGCTATGGGGCAGAAAATTTACTAAGAAATGGCAGGAGCAGTAGGAGAGAGAAGTACAGCAGAAGAGGACCAAGTCAAAGGCATCATTTGCAAAATGAGTTCAGCAAACAGCAACTGGTTGCCCAGTTATCAATGGTTGCTGTAGCCCAATATCAAAGGGCGCTAAACTACCTTGGATAATCCTAGCTCACAAGCTTTCTTGCCAGGTCTGATACAACCAGGTGTAGTTAGGCCTGCCTCACCTTCTCAGGCTTAATTAGAATCTTGGCTTCTACTTCTGAGTTTGCTTGTCTGTTCTGGTCTGGACCCTACAGAGAAGAATAGGAAGTTTGACCAGTTGCACATATGGTTGTTGACTAAACACTTATTATTTAATGTAAATTCTTAGCTGATCATGCCAAAACAGAAATCTGAAGCAACAAAAGGTTTGTTGACACCAAAAGAAAAGTAGAAGGAGCAGTATTCGCATCTCAATAGAGGAACATGTCTGACTTCCGTTGACAAAACAATAATGCCTGGTTGCAAATGCTCTGGTAGGGTGAGGACATGCACATAGCTTGCAGTTATGCCATTTTGGTATGTCAGTGTCTAGCTTCATTTTAAACGAAGAAGCACAGAAATCTGTTTCTAATAAATCTTCTAGAAATAAAGTAATAGGCTTTCTGACATGGGATATTTTTTCTCTTTTTGATCAATGACTGTCTTCATTCAGTCTCTTCTACTTCATCTGATCTTGCTAGTTTAAAATACAGGTGTTAGGCTCTTTATTAATTAGAGGCCTTCCTTGTCTCTTACTGAGGGCTTTGGCTCGGTATTAGAGACTCCATAATGTACTCGTGACCTTGTCAGTAAGTTTTATTTTAAGAAAAAATCATCTAGTGGATGCTACTGGATTGAAAACTTACTTTAATAAAAGTAGTTTGTAATTTGAAAAAGTATATTGAAGATACATAATAGCTAATTATAAAACTGACCTTGATTTTTAAAATAAATGGAAAATACTGAATTTATTATTTCCTGAATTCTGCTTAGGAGTTTTTCTGTGCTGTCTACCCACAGATTTCAAGGGAGTAGGTAAAAATTTAACTTATGTAAAACTGGAAAAACTTAGGTTTTGTCAAGGTCATGAAATAAGCCACTAGTTAGAGCAAGTTGTAGAGTACAATCCTTTATTTTATCCATTAAAGCATACTTCTTTCTGGGCTGACTATAATGTTGATTGAAAACCTGAGCCCAGTTTAAGTGCTTTGTCATTGACATTAAGGCTGCTTAAATCTTCTCTCCAAAGATTTCTTCAAGATCTGAATTCCATGCATGAGCTGTGCATTAATATCTGTAACTGTAATCTATAACTTAATTATATTTATTCTGTGGCAAAGTTTTGTAATTGCAACTGCCACTTCTTATCATCATCAGACAAAGGTTGTATTACTCAGACATTGAACTGGAATACTGATTGATAGTTTTTGAATTTAAGAAATCTATAGAAAGCAGTGTGTTTTCTTTTTCTTTGATGCTTCTATGACAAGCATAATTTAGCTGAGCAAATGTGCATCTCCTTTATCACGTTCATTTTAATGCAGGGTCTCATCCATTAGAGTAACATTTTAAGGAATCCATTTCACCAAACAGAAATAGTTCTTTTGCCTCATCTGGAGAACACTTTAAAAGTGTACTTTCAAATACCTTAGACGTCAAGTTCTCACGGATCTCCTAACTGGTATCATTTGATGATGGAAAGATTTGTAGAATGTAATCACATTTTGCTTAAAGTTCTAGAACCTAGATGAACAAATAAAGCCATATGATCTGCTGTAATTAATATATAATTTTGTATTCACTGTAGCCATTTAAAAAAGATTAAAACCATTCTTGTCATAATCATCAGGACATAAAGGCACTGTCCCAGAAAGCCTGTAAATTAGGCCCAGGTATATTGACAAAAATACACAATAAAATTCTTCCAGTTTGTTTTCTTTCCCTGTGGTGCTGCCAGAATAGGGCATTTACCGAACTGTTATACTAGTCCTAAAAAGAATTACTAGATAGCTGAGTGTACCTGTTTCCTAAATGTTTTCTGAAAGATCATTGCCATAAATCAGTTTTAAAACTTCAGCTAGAAAAATAATAAAAAAAAATCTAGCCCAGTAACCCTGAAGGCAAACTCTCTTCTAGGGAACTCAGTGTTTTTATCCTGTGTTGTTGCATCTCTCTGAGAACTTTGGCATTATTTTATTTTTCCTGTTGATTAAAGGATATTCTGTGTTGTAAAGCTATTTTTATTTTTTTCCCAGTGCTGTGTAGTTACTCTTTTCTGCCTGCATCTCTAGCTCCACAGTAGCACTCTTGCTGTGGTGCCAAAGGCTCTGGCTTCACTCTAACATATCCGGCTCAAGAAACGAAACCAGTGTTTAATTCCCTGATGAATCCTGGAATTTATTTGAAAATAATTGCATGTAGTAGCAGAGGTGTTTAGATATCTGCCTGTCCTTGTGATGACTTCCCATCTTTATGTTTGCAGATATTTGATAGAAATAGCATTTAAGATGGAAATTTATAGTCATATGTAAAAAAATGTAATTTGAAAAATCCAAATATTGCCTGATGTAGTTAAATGAATCCATACACTCCACGTTACTAAAATGCAACTTGACACAGCCAATGGATATGTGAGCATGTGTATAAGCAACTTAAGATCATTGATGATAAACCACAGAATATAACTCAGGATACATTGCTGCAGTTAAGATTTGTCCCAGACATCTGACATGGCAGGGCTGTAGTAGCAGTGATGCCATGTAGTTCCAGGACCTGGATGCATACACGTGTCCATGCATGTGAAGCAGGGGTAAGGTTCATTGGTATCTAACTAGGTATTGACATTGCCACTGGGTGTCTATGTTGAAACAGGGAATTAATAAATATGGAGATTTCAGACTTTAAGTGAAAAGTACCAAGTACATTTCATGTAGAATATGATACAATTTAAAATAGACTTTCTTAAAATGTGTATTTTAGAAGAAATTTTATAGAAAGGGAGAAAGAAAGAAAGAAAGAAAGAAAGAAAGAAAGAAAGAAAGAAAGA